>MU223928.1:1333639-1373080 GCA_018584345.1 Thuja plicata | reverse complement strand
AGGCTTACCGACAATGACAAAGCCAGACAACATCATGTGCAAAAACTATCAAAGAGGTAAAATGACAAGGTCTAGTTTCAAAAGAAAAACCCATACATCTGATGATATTCTAGAATTAGTCCATACTAATTTATGTGGAACTGTGAGGAAAAAGATCTATTATGGAGATAGATACTTTATTCTCTTTGTTGATGATTATTCTAGAATGATGACAGCCATGTTTTTAAAAGAAAAATCTGAAGCATTCAAAATGTTTAAATGGTATAAAGCTATGGTAGAGAAACAAATTGGTAAGGATCTAAAATGTTTGAGATCAGATAGAGGAGGAGAATTTATATCAGATGAATTCACTAATTTCTATAATGAGAATGGTATAAAAAGACAGGTTTCTGCACCAAGAACAACGCAGCAAAATGGAATTGCTGAAAGAAGGAACAAGTCAATAGTTGATTGTGCAAGAACACTGATGATAGAGAAGAACATCACCTAGATCTTCTAGAGGGAAGCAGTTAGCACTGCTATCTACACACTTAACAGAGTACAATTAAAAAATGAATCAAAGAAGACTCCTTATGAGCTATGGTATGGTAAAACGCCCAATGTAAGTTACTTCAAAATATTTAGAAGTCAAGGTTATGTCTTAAAAGATGATAGAAATGGAAAAATTGATGCCAAAAGTGATGAAGGCATTTTTCTAGGGTATTCTGCCAAAAACAAAGCTTTTAAATGTCTAATCAAGGCTTATAACAAAATAGTTGAAAGTGAAAATGTAAAGATTGATGAATTTGTAGAAAAGAATGAGCTGGAAAGCACAAAAGAACCTGAAGAATACAATAAATTTGTATACTGTGAAGGACCCACAACTCTACCCGAGAAACAGTGCATAAATCTAGAACAATAGAATGTTGCAACTGACAGTCAGAATGCTATTACCGACGGTCAGAATAATGATCAAGATAATGTGCAAGGTAATGAAGATCAAGCTGATATGAAAAAGTTGTACTTGTACTTGCAAGATATGTAAGAAGGAACCATCAAGAGGACTAGATCACAGGAGATAAGAAAGCTGGTACAAGAATAAGAAGTAATTCTTTAAACTCAAATTGCTTAATTTGTGAGTTTGAACCAAAGTCTATCAATGCTGCACTAGATAATGAAGAATGGATAAGTGCTATGAATGATGAGATTGAATAGATTGAAAAGAACAAGACATGGTCACTTGTACCAAGACCAAATGAAAAGAATGTCATCAGTACAAAATGGATATTCAGGAATAAACTGAATGAGAATGGAGAAGTCACAAGGAACAAAGAAAGACTAGTATGCAAGGGGTATGCACAAGAGGAAGGTATAGAATATAGAGAAACCTTTGCACCCATTACTAGGCTAGAAGGAGTAAGAAATTTACTTGCTTATGCTGCATATAAAGGATTCAAAGTATATCAAATGGACGTCAAGTCAGCATTTCTAAATGGAATACTTGAAGAAGAGGTATACATTGAACAACTAGAAGGGTTTGTAGATCTAGACAAAAGAAACATGGTATGTAGACTTCACAAAGCATTGTATGGATTAAAAAAAGCTCCAAGAGCTTGGTATTGAAAACTTCATTCCTATCTAATAAGTATTGGATTCATAAGGACTAGTGAGAACAGTAATCTGTATTTAAAAGAAGATATTAACCTTAACACTTTGATTACTGAAATATTTGTTGATGACATCATATTTGGAGGCAATGATATGCTATGCAAATAATTTTTTAATGAGATGAGCAAGGAATTTGAGATGTCTATGTTTGGAGAGATCAAGTTTTTTCTTGGTCTGCAGATCATTCAACAGAGTGAAGGTATTTTCATTACACAGTCCAAATACATCAAAGAGGTTCTAAAAATATTCAAGATGGAAGATTCCAAACCTGTTGGAACACCGATGGCTACTAGATGCAAATTAACAAAAGAAGACAAGACAACAGAGGTAAATCAGAATCTATACAGATCCATGATAAGAAAACTCATGTATGTTGTACACACTAGACTAGATATTGCACATGCAGTAGGAATAGTTGCTAGATTTTTTGCTAACCCCAGGGAATCACACATAATTACTGTGAAAAGAATACTAAGATATCTTAAGAATACTAAGGAATTTGGCTTATGGTATAAAAGAGAAGGCAAATTTGAACTAAAGGTGTTTATCAATGTTGATTGGGCCAAGAATCTTGATGACCAGAAGAGCACAATTGGAGGAGCATTCTTTATGGGTGATAGACTTGTCACATGGATTAGCAAGAAGAAAGGATGCATCTCTTAGTCTATTGCATAGGAAAAATATGTTGCTACTGCTCAAATATTGCATGGATCAAACAACTGATGGAAGGTATGCATATGAAGATTGAAGAACCAATAGTTATTTATTGTGATAACACCAGTGCAATAAATATTTCCAAGAACCCAGTCATGCATGTGAAGACTAAACACATTGCCATCAAGTATGATTATTTGAGAGAACAAGTCCAAGAAAAAGAGGTGATGCTTGAATATGTGCAATCAAAAGAACAATTGGCTGATATATTCACCAAGCCACTGTCCAAGGATACATTTGAGTACTTGAGAAAGAGACTAGGAGTCAAACCCATGTCTAACAGTCACTAAAAATACTAAAGGTTGCATCAACCATATATTATCAGAATATCAATCATGATTGATGCAAGCAGAAGCTAAAATTCAACGCTACATCTGTATACAAAAAGGTATATATAAGAACCAAGCACTAGAGAAGATTGTTATATTGACAATGGATAAGGGAAATTCAAGGAATATATTATGGAAAGAAGGAATTAGTTGATAGAATGTCAGATATTTGTACAATATTTGTTTGGCATTGTTGTCAAAGGGAGAGAATGTTTCCATATTATCATCAGAAACTATTCATTATCAGATTACTCCAAACAGGGAGAGATCATATCCAAAGGGAGAGATCATATCCAAAGGGAGTGTATAAAAGTTGCAAATAAAAGATAGTGACATCAAAGATGGAGAACAGTCAGAGAGAAAATTGACACAAACAAAGGTCACAACACATCAGAAGAAGAAAAAGGAAAGCTGCAAGAATCAAATCTAAGCTTACACAGAGCTTACTGGCGGTCACACATTTTATCAGTTATCAAAGCAAACTGTTTGGTAATTTGATGAATCTCAACAATTGTATTTCATATTGTATTAGAAATATTATAGTATGATAATATAGCATGTTTCCATGAATGCCAAAGGGAGAGTTTGATGACATGTAACTAATTAAATGATTGACTATATTAAGTTGAAGATGATGCAAGACATTAAATCAGTTAATGGTTTGTATTGTCATTGATGTCAACTTGATATCATCTGTATGATCATGCCAAAGAATTTAGAGAACCAATCAAACAAAGGTTATGCTTCTAGCAATGTATAAAAGTCTAGTATTCACTAAGTGACAGACTACACCAGCGGAGTGCACACCGTCGGTAAAGACAGACACTAAAGTCACAGTGATGCCCGACAAGAAGAAGACAGTATTGCCCGACGAAGAAGAATCACATGATACCTGATGAGGTAAAAATAGTGTTGCCCGACGGACGGAGATCCTAAAGCTAACTGAAGTGACATCAATGGAACTAGCAGTTGTCACCAACGATGAACTGTAAAATTAATTGACAGAATAGAGAGATCAGAAAATGACAAAATATCTAGCTAGCAGAGCTAAAGGATAGACTTAACTGGTTGTTTTATTTGTTTTATTTGACCATAATTAAGTAAGTGATTTGTACAATTGGAAAGAAGATAAATATGAGATAAATCAGGAGTTAAAGCCATAAATCAATTTGGCTGGATTGTTTTTCACGCCAAGAATCAAGAATCAAGAACCTAGAATTAAGGAAAATCATGTCTATTTAAGAGACAAGCATAATTCATTCTTAGTGTGTGGTCAATATGCAATCAGATACATGGGGGAGTGAACTAATAGAAGATGCTGAAGAGAAACTAATGAAGGATTAACTTCATGCAGTCCTGATCAATCAAGCTGAGGGAGAGCTAAAGAATTCTGCAGACACCGATGAACAGAAAAGCATAGCATCACAGAGAAGAAAGAGTTAAGGACAAAGGAATTGAATTGACACATTGATCAGAAAGATATTGTAAGTAAATAGATTTGAAAATCTGCAATTCAATTGCATTGGAAACAGGTCACTTTGTTTCAATTTAACCATTGGAGCATTAAGTCTCTTAATAGAGCAGGACTTAACAGTCTTTTGTAATTGAGGTATATCCTAATAGATTACCAGAAGGTTGACTCATGATAGTAGCACTAGTCTTACCTAAAGCCTATTGACAGTCTAAAAAGGAGGCTGATTCAAGGATGGTAGTAAGCTTTTGCATAAAGCCTATTGACAGTCATGAGACTGATTCAAGGATGGTAGCGTAGATGTCAAATACTTAGTGACAACCTATGTATTGAAAATACTCTAACAAGGTCACACTTAACAATGTGTTTGTAACCTTTAACAAGGTTGGCTCCAAACAAGTCTCACTTCAGAAGAGTGAAAATTTGGGGTACCGGTCCCAGTTGTTTTTCCCTTAACAGGGTTTCCAAGTTAAATTCCTTGTGTTATGTGTATGGTTAATTACATTAGTGTTTTACATTCTACATATGCATTTATGGATTGAGTGGTATATTCTACATATTTACATATTTACTGAGTATCGATAAATACAGTTTACTGATTATCGGTTATGAAGGAGAATTAGGACAGACAAAGTAAACCGACAGATAGTTATTTGTTTCAAATATTTCAAAGGCATGCATCTTGTTGGGACTTAATAAATTAGGAAGTATTGATTGGTGGATTAAAGTTTAAATTGGATAAATCTTTGAGGCCACTGATTCACCCCCCCTCTCAATTATTACTAACACTTCACATAGACTCTTGATGAATTAACCAACTCTGATGATCTGTTCTGTACATCTTTCTTCTCTTTTCATATCATTCATACTTAGCATGTCACCCTTGACTTGCTATAAGTATCTTCCTCAAATTATGAGATCATGGGACCTATAAGACAACTCTTCATAATATCCTTGTTGGCTCTACTAAGCACGCAAGCATTATTACAACTGCACAAGTATAAACCGAATAGACGCGACGCTTCACTAAGTCAGCCTTACCAAAATAATTATAACTTTGCAATCTTCTTGAAACATGTTTGGTGCCTTTGGATTAATATCAAAAACTCATAAATAATCATGAATATACACACACATATATAGAAGATAGATGCAACTCAAGAAACACGTGATATACATCAACCCTAAACTGTTACACTTCCAGAACTGTAACTGCCAATAATAGAATTACATAACTTTACTGAAACATCATATCTGGGTCTACATGTATGAACATAACATAATAAACATGTCAACAACATGTATCTGTCCATGCAAGTCTTCATATGATCATTCTGATAAATACATACAGAATTACTACTATGTATTATATGTTGTCATCAATGACAAACATACAATCCATCAACTGCTCAGAATAAAATATCCAACAATCTCCCCCTTTGACATTGATGGAAACATATGATATTAAAAACATCCTCTGTTCATGGTGTCCTCTTTATTTTACAATCTTCTCAATATCCTCATCAAATATTTCTCTAAACTACTGCAGTTCCTTTGTCTGTGTTTTTGTTCCATGTATATACTCCCCCAGAGTATATGATCCTCCTTAGTACATACTCCTCCTTACTATATACTCCCCCTTTGACATCAATACCAAAGGGTGCCATAGTCTTTTAGGTACAGGTACTACTCTAGAAGTAGAGTAGTCAACCATTCATCAGTCACTTAATGACTGATGTCTTTGCTGCTTCTTCTAAACAGATTTAGGAGAGGGAACTACTCCCAACTTCTCCCTAAGATACTCAAAAGTATCCTTTGATAAAGGCTTTCTGAAAATATCTACCAACTGTTCTTTAGTGTTCACATAGTCCAATTTTACTTCTTTGTTTGTAACCTTTTCTCTTAAGAAATGGTACTTGACCTCTATGTATTTTTTCTTTGCGTGCATCATAGGGTTCTTAGACATGTTGATAGTTCTAGTATTATCACAATGAATAACAATATGATAATCAACTTGAATGCCAAAGTCTTTAACCATCTGCTTGATCCAAACCATGGTTGAACAATTTAGTGCTGCTACAACATATTCAGCTTATGCTATTGATTGAGAAATACAATTATGTTTCTTACTTATCCAAGAAACCCACCTGTCTCCAAGGAATACTGCTCCTCTTGAAGTGCTCTTCCTATCATCAATACATCCTGACCAATCTGCATCTGTATACACATGAAGCTTTATATTCTCTGATTTAGGATACCATAAACCATAAACCATAGTCTATAGTTCCCTTTAGATATCTGAATATCCTCTTGACTTCCATTAGGTGACTTTGCTTGGGTTTAGCTACAAATCTTCCAACAATGCCAACCACATTAGATATGTCAGGTCTAGAATGAGTTAGATAAATGAGTTTACCAATCATAGATTTGTACAATGTTTTATCAACTACTATGGAATCATCATCCTTTGAAATCTTGCTTCCTATTATCATGTAAGTGCATACTGGATTATAGTCCTCCATCTGAAAGGTCTTCAATATTTCCTTCACATATTTTGACTAATTAATGAATATACCTTTATCTGTTTACTTTACACTCAGTCCCAAAAAGTATTTTATAGGACCAATCATACTCATTTCAAATTCATTTTGTATTTATTTTGCAAATGTTGTATTGAGCTTGTCATTACCTCCAAAGATAATGTCATCAACAAATATGGCAACTAATAGTAATCCATCAGGTGTCTCCCTTGTGAAAAAGATATAATCCGCTACTCCTTTCTTGAATCCAATCTTGGTGAGATAACCATCAAGTCTCTCATACCAAGCTCTTGGGGCCTGTTTAAGACCATAGAGTGCTTTGTTCAATTTGCATACCATGTGTGGTTCATCTGAAAGAATAAATCCTTCAGGCTATTTAATGTAGACTTCTTCATTCAAATCACCATTCAGAAAAGCTGATTTTACATCCATTTGATAAACTTTAAAGTCTTTGAATGTTGCGTATGCCAAAAAAAACTAAATGGCTTCTAGTCTACTCACAGGGGAAAATGTATCAGCATACTCTATTCCTTCTCTCTATGCATATCCCTTGCATACCAATCTTTCTTTGTTTCTTACTACTGTACCATCTTCATTCATCTTGTTTCTGAATACCCACTTTGTTCCAATCACATTTTTGTCACTGGGTCTAGGGACCACTTCCCACGTATCATTTTTGGTTATCTGGTCTAATTCTTCTTTCATTGCATTCTTCCAATCAGAATCATTACAAGCATCTTCAACACTTAAGGGTTCAATCTGTGAAAGTAAACATACCTCTTGATCCATTGCTAGACCTTTTGCTTTAGATCTAGTCAAAACACTACTGCTCTGGTCTCCAATGATGTCATCTTTAGAATGGTATTTGGATGTAAATTTTGGAACCTTAGGTGTGTCTTCTTCTTCTTCTGTAATCTGTGATTCTTCTCTACTTGATTCAGGGTCATTGCATGAGACATCAATGCAATCAAACATCTCTTCAATAACAGTATCTTTGCTGCTAGGTCTGGGTTCATCTTCAATCATAGGTGCATATTCATAGTACCTCTCTTGAACCATAAAATTTTCATTAATCTTAACATGCGTGCTTTCAATTATCTTCTTTAATCTCAAATTGAAACATCTATATGCTTTTTTTTTAGTGGAACAACCAAGGAAAATACTTTCATCACTTCTGGCATCAAACTTACCACCACCATCATATCTCTTGATGTAGCACTTGTTGCCAAAGATTATGAAATAATTTACTATAGGTACATTGCCAAACCAAAGTTCATAGGATGTCTTATCCACGCTTGGCCTTAATAGAGTTCTATTGATAGTATATACTGTTGTGTTCACTGCATCTCTCCAATAGGTGTGCGCAACTTTTCCTTCAATCATCATAGTGTGCTCTGTATCAAGTATAATCTTGTTCCCCCTTTCTACAATCCCATTCTACTGAGGGGTTTCTAGGTGCACTTAACTATCTTTTAATACCATGTTCTTCACAATAATCATAACATTGATCAGAGGTGAACTCTCCTCCTCTATCTGATCTCAGACATTTTAGTTTCAATCTAGATTCATTCTCAACTTTAGATTTGAATATTTTGAACTTCTCAAATGCTTCAGACTTCTCCTTTAAGAACACAACCCACATCATCCTAGAAAAATCATCAAAAAACAAAATGAAATACCTTTCTCCATAATATGATCTTGTTTGAGTAGGACCACACAAATCTATATGCACTAGGTCCAATTTGTTCTCAGCTGAGTTTTTCTTGCTTCTGAAGGAACTCCTTACATGCTTACCCATAACACATTCCCTACATATTGTGTCAACTGGTCTTGCAATACTTGGTAGGTCTCTAACTGCATTGACATTACTGATCTTTAGTATGTTATCATATTTGATATGACATAGTCTCTTGTGCCATAGCCAACTGTCATCTACCTTTGCAACAAAACAACTTACATCAGAATTGAGCTAAAAAACATTACCTTTTGTTTTAGAGCCTGATGCAATCATGTCTCCATCCTTGTTGTTAATGATGTACTTGTTTTCTTTGAACTCTGAATGATAACCCTTGTCAAGTAGCTATCCAACACTCAGCAAGTTATGATGTAATCCATCAGCATATAAAACATCATCTGTCTTGTTCTTTCCATCCAAAGTGATAGAACCTTTGCCTATGATAGGTTTGGGAGTGTTATCTCCAAATCTAACCATACCACCTTTGTATTTTTCCAACTGAACAAATCTGTCTTTATCACCTATCATATGATTAGAGCATCCACTGTCAATGATCCAATCAGTTCTGATGTCTACTTTGGAAATTAGGGCTAGCTCGTGTTCTTCCTTTTCATCTTCTATGTCCATTTCCTCAAGAAACCTTTCCATGTCTCTAAGGATAATGAATCCAATTTCATCTTCTCCTGAATCTTCATGAGTCACACCTTCTTCAGCATGATAGCATTCCTTCTTATATTTGGGTTTGTAATCAAATCTAAACTTCTTGACTCTTGTGGGACATTTAGATGCAAAATGACCAATCTTGTTACATGAAAAATATTTGAATGGAAGTTGTCCTTCATATTTTCCTTTACCTTTCTTTTCTCTTCTAGCAATCATAGCAATGATTTCTTCTAGTTCTTCATCAACTTATTCTTTCTTATTATGACTAGAAATTTTTAAGGATTTCTTACCATGGACTGAGGCTTTGAAAGAAGTTTCACTTTTAGGTTCAGTCTTCAATCTTGATACCTCAAATGCAGAGATTTTGCTGATCGAGGTCTCTCTCTTGAATTCTTGTGAGAATTTCATGGTTTCCTCTAGAATACTGATCTTGTTTTCATAGTCTGATGTTAAAGTAGTTAGCAACTTGTCCATTATATCTTCTTTTGATATTTCTCCACCATTGTTTCTGATTCTAGAGACTGCTTCATTTATCCTCTAATTGTAAGCTCTAATGTTCTCTTTAGGTAACATCTCAATACTATTATATTTCTTTTTCCATGTTTTCATGCGTGCATTCTTTGCTTGAATATCTCCTTCAAACATATCTTCTAAATACTTCCATATGGTATATGCTCTGTCAATCTTCTTGATTTCAAAAAATTCACTGTCAGATAAGGCACTGATTAGGGCTTCTTTAGCAATAGGATTATGTGTAAATATATCCTTTTGTCTATTATTAGCATCATGCTTTGCAATGTATTTTAGAGATGGAATTGCAACCTCTTGTGAAGCAATTTCAAAGATCTCAAATCCAACAAATTGTAGATGTGTTATCATTTTGTTTTTCCAATCCAGATAATTTTCTCCATCGAACTTAGGGCCTTCTTTTTTGAAGTAAGACATCTGATCTGCCTTAAGCTGTTAGGCTTCTTCTCCAAGGCACTTGGCTCTGATACCAATAGTTAGAATAGTCTTAAAGGATAACTGAGAGGGGGGGTGAATCAGTTATCAGTAACTTCAGTTCTTTTTACTTCTTTAACTTTAGAATACAACAAAGTAAATGCTTAATTAGATAATATAGTACTCAACACATAATTTGATTACAGGGAAACCAAATGGTAAAAACCCCGGTGGGAATTAGCACCCACAATAAAATATACTTGTTTGTAGTAATCCCTGTTAGAAGATATTTCAACCCTGTTAGGAGTTGTACATTACAATGCAATATGTATAGTGACTTGGTTAAGGGTCAGACCCTGTTAGGAGTCTTTTACAAATAACCTTGTTAGGGGTGGTGGACTCACTGTCCAAAAGCTCACTTCTTGATGGTGAAGGCTACAACCTTCTGTATAATAGATATGCACTATATCTAATGATGAAATATAGAGTAGACCTGCTATCTTGATCAGTTCTAGTGTATTTCAATCTTTCACTTCTTCTTCACATAGACTCTCTATGAATGAACCAACTCTGATGATCTGCTCTGTACATCTTTCTTCTCTTTTCGTATCATTCACACTTAGCATGTCACCCTTGACTTGCTATAAGTATCTTCCTCAAAGTATGAGATCATGGGACCTATAAGACAACTCTTCATAACATCCTTGTTGACTCTACTAAGAATGCAAGCATTATTACAACCACGCAAGTATAAACTGAATAGATGCGACGCTTCACTAAGTCGGCCTCACCAATTTAATTATAAATTTAGAATCTTCTTAAAACATGTTTGGTGCCTTTGGATTAATATCAAAAACTCATAACTAATCATGAATATACACAAACATATAAAGAAGATAGGTGCAACTCAAGAAACACATGATATATGTCAGCCCTAAACCATTACACTTCCAGAACTATAACTGCCAATAACATAATTACATAACTTTACTGAAACATCATATCTGGGTCTGTGTGTATGAACATAACATAATAAACATGTCAACAACATGTATCTATCCACACAAGTCTTCATATGATCATTCTGATAAGTACATACAGAATTACTATTGTGTATTATATCTTGTCATCAATGACAAACATACAATCCATCAACTGCTCAAAATCAAATCTCCAACATAAATTTGATAATAGTGTCTTACCAAACATAGAGTCTGCATTCAAAAATTCTATGAGAATAAGTAAATCAAGTCATAACACACTATGAGAAAGGATAGTGATAGTGAAAGTGAAGAAGAAGATCTTGATGAAATTGAAGCACTTATGGCAAGAAGAATGCAGAGAGGCAAAGGTAAATACAAAGGAAAATTACCACTTATTTGTTTTAATTGTAAAGATATTGGACACTTTGCTGCAAGATGTACTAATAGAAAAAAAGATGACAGAAGTAATGAAAGATCATTTGAAAATAATTCTGATAGAGGTGATTACAGAAGCTACCGACAATTAGAAAGAATAGATACCTGAGACTACAAGGACAAAGGAAAGAAGGCCAGTTACCTAGAAAAATGCAAAGATGATCATACTGACACTGAAAATGAGGAAGACATCGAGATGGTGTTTGTAGTAGTGAAAGATGATTTAGATGATGACGAAGAAAGGTATGTAGAAACTGCACTCATATCTAAAGTTAGTAAAAATGATGTATGGATCATAGATAGTGGCTACACTCACCATATGACCGGTGATAAGAAAAAGTTTGAGACTTTTGAATACGATAAATGTGGTTCAGTAAGAATGGGTAATGACTCACCTTGTCCAGTTGAAGGTAGGGGAACCATAATGTTGAATAACTAGATAAAATGTGAAAATGCTTATTGGGTAAATGGATTGAATTATAATGTATTGAGTGTTTCTCAGTTGAATAATTTAGGTCACAGAGTAGCATTTGAAAATAAGAAGGAAAAGATATTCATTAAATCAATAAATTTGATTGGTACCAGTGAGCAGAAAAAAGGTAACTTATTCTATCTGAATGATACTGACACCACTTGTTTGATTGCTACAAATGAATACATATGGTTGCAGCACAAAATATTATATCATGTGAACTTTGACAACATGATAAAGATTAGAAAAAATAGAAATGTTAGAGGCTTACCAAGAATGACCAGTCCTGACAACATCATGTGTAAGAATTGTCAAAAAGGTAAAATGACAAACTCTAGTTTTAAAAGAAAACCCATACATTTGATGCCATCCTAGAATTATCCCATACTAATTTATGTGGACCTATGAGGAAAAAGAGTTACTACGGAGATAGATATTTTATTCTCTTTGTTTATGATTACTCTAGAATGATGACAGTAATATTTCTAAAAGATAAATCTGAAGCATTTAAGATGTTTAAATGGTATAAGGCAATGGTTGAAAAACAGAGTGGTAAAGAATTAAAATGCTTAAGGTTAGATAGAGGAGGGGAATTTAATTTAGATGAATTCACTAAATTTTGTAATGTGCATGGAATCAGAAGACATGTCTCTGCACCAAGGATACCACAACAAAATGGAATTGCTAAAAGAAGGAACAGATCCATAGTTGACTATGCAAGGACACTGATGATAGAGAAAGGCATCACCCAAATCTTCTAGAGAGAAGTTGTCAGTACTGTTATTTACACATTGAACAGAGTACAATTGAAGAAAGACACCAAGAAGACACCTTATGAACTTTGGTATGGATATACACCCAATGTGAGTTACTTCAAAATTTTTGGTAGGCAATGTTATATCTTAAAATATGATAGAAATGGAAAACTCGACTCCAAGAGTGATGAAGGAATCTTTCTAGGGTATTCTACCAAGAGAAAGGCTTATAAATGTCTAAATAAAGCCTCTAACAAGATTGTTGAAAGTGAAAATGTAAAGATAGATGAATTTACAGAGAAGAATGAAAAGGAAAGCATTAAAGAACCAGAGGACTATAATAGGTTTTCTTATAGTGAGGAACCTGACACTCTACCCGACCAACAATGTAGAGATCCTGAGAAAAAAATCATTGCATTTGAGCATCAGGCTGCAAATACCGACGATTAGAATATTGCTCAAGATGATGAACAAAGTGATGGAGAACAAAATGAAGAACAAAATGATGATCAAGCTGATAGACAAAAATCTAAACCTATACTTGCAAGATATGTCACAAAGAATCATCCACATAACCAAATCATAGGAGAGAAGAAGGCTGGTATGAGAACCATAAGTAAGTCTCTAAATACAATATGTCTTATCTGTGATTATGAGCCCAAATCTGTCAATGTTGTACTTGATAATGATGAATGGATAAGTGCTATGAATGAAGAGATTGAGAAGATAGAGAAAAAAAAGACATGGACACTTGTACCGAGACTAGATGACAAGAATGTCATCAGTACAAAATGGATATTCAGGAATAAACTAAATGAGAATGGAGAAGTCACTAGAAATAAAGCAAGACTAGTATGCAAGGGGTATGCACAAGAAGAAGGAATTAACTATGGAGAGACCTTTGCACCCATTGCTAGGCTAGAAGGAGTAAGAATATTACTTGCTTATGCTGCATGTAAAGGATTCAAGGTATATCAAATGGATATCAAGTCTGCACTCCTAAATGGAATACTTGAAGAAGAGTTATACATTGAACAACCAGAAGGGTTTGTTGATCCAGACAGTATGTAGACTACACAAAGCCTTGTATGGATTGAAACAAGCACCCCAAGCTTGGTATGAAAGACTTCATTCCTAACTTATAAGTATTGGATTTGTAAGGACTAGTGAAAACAATAATCTTTATTTGAAGAAAGATACTGATGCTAACATTTTGCTTGCTGAGATATTTGTTGGTGACATCATATTTGGAGGCAATAATATGCTATGAAAATCATTTGCAAATGAAATGAGAAAAGAGTTTGAGATGTCTATGTTTGGAGAGATCAAGTTCTTTATTGGTCTATAGATCATGCAACAAGATGAAGGTATTTTCATTACACAATCTAAATACATCAAAGAAGTACTAAAAATATCAAATATGGAAGAGTTCAAACCATTTGGAACACTGATGGTAACTGGATGCAAGCTGACAAAGGAGGACAAGTCATCAGAGGTAAATCAGACTTTGTAGAGATCAATTATTGGAAAACTTATGCATGTTGTACACACTAGAGAAGATATTGCACATGCATTAGGAATAGTTGCAAGATTTTTTGCTAATCCTAGAGAATCACATGTGACTACTATGAAAAGAATTCTAAGATATCTGAAGAATACCAAGGAATATGGCTTATGGTATAGAAGAGAAGGAAAATTTGAACTTAAGGTCTTTACCGATGCTGATTGGGTTGGAAATATGATGACCGGAAGAGAAAAATTGGAGGAACATTCTTTATGGGTGATAGACTTGTCACATGGATTAGCAAGAAGCAGTGATGCATCTCTCAGTCTACTACAGAAGCAGAGTATGATGCTACTACTGAAAAATGCTCAAATATTGCATGGATCAAATAGTTACTAGAAAGTATGCATATGAAAATTATTGAACTAGTAATTATCTATTGTGATAATACAAGTGCAATAAACATTTCCAAGAATCCAGTCATGCATGCTAAAACAAAGCACATTGCCATCAAGTATAATTATTTGAGAGAATAGGTTCAGGAAAAGGAACAATTGGCCGATATCTTTACCAAGCCATTGCCCAAGGATGCATTTGAGTACTTGAGAAAGAGACTAGGGGTTAGACCCTTGTCTACTGGTCAGTAAGATGACTAGAAGGTAGCATCAAACTATATATTATCAAAATATCATTCATGTTGATGTAAGCAGAGAGATGGACTTCAATAATACATCTATACACAATAAGGTATTTATCTACTCCAAACACTAGAGTTATTACCAATGGATTGAGAAATTCAAGGAATATATTATGGATAGAAAGGATCCGTTTGGCATCATTGTCAAAATCTTGTTTGACAAAGATGATTGTTTGGCATTATTGTTAAAGGGAGAGAGATATCTCATTATCGTACTGATAAAAAGAGAGATTATATCCATTATCAACTCAGGGGAGAGATCATATCCATCAAAGTATCCAAAGGGAGAGATGTAATAAGAAAGGGAGAGTACACACAAAGGAAGAGAATTGTTGACAAGAGACATCAAAAGAAAAGAGAAAAGTCAAAGGAATAGAGTTTGAAGGAGAACACATCACATCAGAGAAATAAATATTCTACATCTATCTAGTGAAGGTATTGAAGACAGACAAAAAGCTGCAAGAATCAAATCAAAGTTATTTAAGCTTACCAAAATCCAGACATTTGTAATAGTTACATTAGGAATGCTTGATGAAACTATATATTTCATACTGTATTAGTAATAGTATATTATGATAATGTAGTATGTTTCCATCAATGCCAAAGGGAGAGATTGATGATATGTAATTGATTGAATGTTTGAAGATGTTAAGTTGATGATCATGCAAGGCATTAAATTAGTTAATGTATTGTATTGTCATTGATGTCAACTTGATATAATCTGTATGGTCATGATAATACTGCCAAAGCCTTCAAAGAACTAATGAATGAAGGCTATGCTATTAGTAATGCATAAAATTCAAGTATTCACAAAGTGACTGTATACACTAATAGTCAGAGTAAAAGAGCAGAGTCACAGTGTTACCCAACAAGCTAAATGCACAACATTACCAATGAGAAGAGTTACAGTGTTTCCCGATGAGAAAAACACAGAGTAACCCGATGGAAAGAATTATAGTGTTGCCTGACAGAAAAGTCAAGGATGGGGATCCCAGTGACAAATGAAGCCACACTAAAGGAACAGTTAGTTATCACCAATGAATAACTAAAGTATTGACTGACAGAATAGAGAGTTTAGAAAAGGCAAAATGGTTAGTTGTTAAGAAGCTATAAATAGACTTAACAAATACTTATCATTGTTTTAATCATCCAGATAAAGCCGGAGATAAGTAATTGATTTAAAGCTTATTTATCCATTTGGAAAGAAGATCTCTTTGAGATAAAACATGAGTTTTCTTTAAATCTAATTAGTGAGAATTGTGGATCATGCCAAGAATCAAGACAGCCAAGAAAAGGTAAAACATGTCTATAAAGAGACAAACCCAATTCATTAGAAATGGGTGTGTGAGGGGTGAAAAAGAGAAAAGAGGGAAGATGCTAAAGAGATTTTGAAGAAGAAGAAAGTCTTCATTCAGACTTGATCAATCAAGCTAAAGAAAGATCTAGATTCTGCAGATACTGACGAATAGTGAGACAACATCACAGAGAAGAATAATGTGGAGCAAAGGTATAGAATTGATTATATTGATCAGAGAGGTAATGCACTTACAATAGATATAAAAATCTATAATTGAGTTGTATGTATGAACAAATCATTAATGTTTCATTTTAACCATTATAGCATCAAGTCTCTTAATTGAGAAGGCCTTAAAAGTCTTTTACAATTGAGATACATCCCAAGGACTATCAAAAATTTTGATCATGAAAGTAGCATTGGATATGCCCGATACCTATTGACAAGCGAAGTGAGTGTTTGATCAAGGACGGTAGCATTAGATGCCAGATACTAGGTGACTAACTATCTTTTAAATCCTCTAACAAGGTCAAACCTAACAGTGTGTTTTGTAACCTTTAACAGGGTTGGTTCCTAACAGAGCTCACTTCAGAAGAGTCAAAATTTGGGGTACCGGTCCTAGTGGTTTTTCCCCTAACAAGGTTTCCACATTAAAAATCCATGTGTTATGTGTTTATGTTTAATTACTTTACTATTTTACATTTCACATATGCAATTCTAGATTTATCGGTATACTCTGCATCTGCATATTTACTATGTTTTGGTAAATAGTTGACTGCTTATCGATAATCATACAAAAGAGAGATTTACAAAGCTATCCGACAAGTAGAAAATTGATATAAATATTTTAAGGCATTCATCTTGTAGGATAGAAGACAAATAGAGACACAATTTGTGGTTATAAGTTTTAAGGGTTGATTTAAGGATTAATTTTTGAGGCCACTGATTCACCCCCCATCTTAGTTATTACTAACACCAACAACATTGTAGAATATGAAGCCCTAGTCATAGGTGTGTATGTATAAATCATACCTTCATGAAATAAAGGTGCTATCTATCAATTCTATGGAAAAAATAATACAATTTAATCTAAGAATTGACAAATAAAGAATTTAACATCTCATGGATCTCTAACTAAGATTTTCTAATAGAGCTCTTAGCCTTAATCTCTAGTAGTGACAATCCTATAATGATAAATTGATAAAGGTAATGCCTAACTAGCTCTTAATTCTATCAATTTGATATTATATTTGATTCAAATTCTCTCAAAAAGATCTCCATTATGCTTAATTGCTATGATATGCTCTCAATTTTCTATGAAATGTCTATAATAAGGATGCTTTGCATTTGAATTTTATAGGATCCTTTATGCTCTTGAAATGGCTTCTATTTATAGTATTTTCCCAAGTGTAGGGGTTAGAGTTACTTGATCATGATTAAGCCTTGGTTTAGTGAGAGGATTTGAAATGGTTTCAAATGGGGGGACAATTTAAATGGTTGTCTCAAATGTTTGGACAAAGGGACAAATTGGAGTGATTGAGATTCAAAGTTCAAAATGAGTAATTGAGATTGCCAATTAGGAGTGATCCATGTGCTTTGTGTTCTCAAATCTCAATGGTTTCTCAAATTCATGTTGAAGAATATTAGGTTTAATTAAATTCAATCAATTAATTAAAATTTCCATGTAGGGGAATAGGTTCAATTTGATTATTGATTTAAACTATACAATTAATTGATTAAAACCAATTATATAGTTTGATTAATCCCTTTAGGATTATATTTGATCATTTGATGTCATTATTTATTTGATCCTTTGATTTAATTTATTTTTGTCCAATTTTATTGATAAATGTCCATTTGAAATTTATTTGATCCATTTTGGTGAAGTTTATAGCATTTGGCTGAGATTTGTAGATTTTCTTGATAAGAAGACACCTGCCCAGTTTTATGTGTCTACAATAGGTATCAAAATGGCTTTAGAATGGAAAGTGATAGAAATACAAGTGTATGGGGATTCTCAACTAGTCATAAACTACATTAATGATGAATACCAAACAAAGGATGACAAGTTGATGCCCTACAAGAGAATGATAGATCGTTGGAAAAAATAGTTTTCTTTGATAAATTTTGTTCACAGATTCCAAGGGAAAAAAATAGAGTAGCATATGCCATGGTGACCTTATCCTCTCTTCTTGAAATTCTAGAACAATATCCTAGACATGAATTATCGGAGGGAGAGTTTGTGAAACCAGCATTTGACCTTCCAATTCCCAAATCATATGCTTATTAGTTGGACATGAATCACCTTAGTATGGACCTATTTTTACTTACCTAAAAGACCAAAAATTACCCTTGGACCAAACCCGCAATCAAAAGAGATACTTTATACACCAAGATTCCTGTTATATCATCCTTCTGACACATTGTATCACAAGAGTCTTGATGAAATTCTTCTTAGGTGTCTAGAGGATGAGGAATCAAAATTAGCTTTATGAGAGGTTCACGACAGGACCTGTGGGTCTCACTCTAGTGGGTTAAATATAGCTAAGAAATCCTTTGCATGGGATACTTTTGGCCAATTCTAGAGAAGGATGCTTGTCACTCTGTCAAGATATGCCATAAATTCCAATATCATGGAAACATGATTCATGCACCAGCACATGATTTACACCTGATGACCACACCTTGGTCCTTTTATCAATGGGGGTTTGATTTAATAGGGATGATTTATCCACCTTCATCCAATGGTCATAAATACATCATAACTACAATGAAACACTTCACTAAATGGGTAGATGTTGTGCCTTTGACAATGACAACAGGTAAATAAATCTCAATGTTTATCCTAAATCACATCATTTGTAGATATGGTATTCTTCATGCTATAATCACTGATAATGGAAATCAATTCAAAAACAAGGATGTGGATGACCTATGTGAAAATTTCCATATTATACATCATTCTTCCTCCATTTATTATCCTTGAGGTGATGGACAAGCAGAGGAAACAAACAAGAACATTCTAATTTTTTTGAAAAGGATAGTTGATAATTTAGGAAGACATTGGCATGTACAATTGAATCCAACATTGTGGGAATATAGGACCAGCATAAAGAAACCAACAAGAAAAACACCATTTTCATTGGTCTATGGGGCAGAAATTGTATTGCCTTTAGAGGTTGAGATCCCATCCTTGAGAGTCACTCTAAATTGTTTGATAACAAATGAAGATTGTACGGTTGCTAGGCTTCAACAATTGGATTTACTAAAAGAACATCAAACTCAAGCATACAAACATCTCATGGTATATCAAAATAGAATGTCAAGGAATTACAATAAGAAGATAAAGCCTAGAGAATATCAAGTTGGGGATTTAGTGTTGAGAGAAAATCCTAAGAACCAAGTGGAAAGAGAGAAGAAAGGAAAGTGGTAAGCCAATTGGTTAGGACCATTTACCATTACTTCTTCTTTTGGCATAGGAACATACAAATTGGCTGACTGTGAGGGAGATGAGTTACACAAACCTATTAATAACATCCACTTGAAGAGGTTCTATACTTAAGAGTCAAATGAAAGAGTATAAGATGAGAGAGTATTAGATGAGAGGAAAGCATCATTCTTTGTATAGTGGAAAAGATATCCTGAAATAATTCAAAAATAGTGGAAAAGAGATCTTGAATAAATTCAAAAACATTGGAAATAATCTTGAGAAAAGAGAAAAGAGTGGAAAATTGAGCATGAAGAAACAAAAAACATTCAAATATGTATCTTGGAAAAATTATAATCTTGGTGAAAAAATGGCAAACAGGCACCTTGGTAATAAATAAATAAAAAGAAAAATGAAAAATTTGAAAAAGATAAAAAGTGCCTTGGTGAAAACGTAGAAATAGGCGCCGTAGTAGATAAAAAAGAAAAAAGGAGAAAAAGAGCATTAAACTCAAGTGGTGAAAACCTGGTAAATAGGCATCATTTGACCCTTAGGTTTTTCCTAGTTGCATGGTCTATCTACATTTTTTTTCATTCATTGTACACGTCTTTGCATCTGTCATTTGTGCATAGTCATATTAAAATCTTTGAGCTGCATCTTGCATAAACTGAGCTTTTTTTATTTTTTGGAAGTTTTCCCAAGCCCAACGCATTTCTTTTCAACTGGGGGAATTAATCCAAATTGTAGATTTCATCAAACATGCACCAATTCACATGAATCAATGCAGAAAACCACAATAGATAGACACTTGAACCTTTGATTTACATCATCATTCAATTTTCATCTGATTTTGACATAACGTGATCCTTGACCTTGATTGTTTTATTATTATTAGGATTAAAATTAAAAAAACCTAAAAGATTGAAATGGATGAAGTTCTATTCTAAATATGGATACAACAATAGCACTAAAGGTTTTGATGAGGTATTGATTTTTCTTGAGTCGTGTTATTTTTAGTTAATCAATGATGTTTCGACTAGATTGGCAATGATGAAAGCATGACATATTTTCTTGATTTCTATCTGACAGTTTTAAGATTGCTTCTTTGAAGTATTTGATTTTGTCTAAGGACATGACCATATAAGATTCATCAAGTACATTGTGAATATGAAAGGGATTCAATCTCTGACTATTTACGCAAGAGGATACCTTGGTCATTTAGATCTTTCATATCTTAATGCCAACATCTTCTTGCAACATTGAATCTGATGAAAGTGGTATTCATAATCCTATGGTTGAACTAGTGAGAGTTGTACTAGACTCATGGTTTAAATTTGAGGATAGTAGTATTCATATAATCATGGTTTGTCAAACTCACCAGTGGTGGTTGTACGTTCTATAAGTACCACAAAATATCGATGATGAAAATTTAACCCCTACTTTCTTTGCAGTACAGTTAGTTGTATTCATGTTAGGATTAGTTTTGAATAAAAGGATTTCCTTGGGTTAGGGAAAGAGGTTTCAAAGGGATGACATCATAAAAAAAATAAAAGTTATCTTTTAGGTTGAATATGTTGAACTTTAATAAAAAACATTGTATATCGTTAATCATTAAGCATTACTCCATATTTATTATCTATATAAAGTTATTGCATAAATAATTAAACATTATTCATCAATCATTTCATCCATTTAGGTGCATTTGATTAAGATATATATGCATAAGAAAACAACAAAAAATGCATTCCTCATCTAGTTCCATTGCATAAGCATCATTAAAAAACATTAAATAACAACATTTTTATCATACATGTGCATCCATCTAAGTATTATCATACATAAGACAACTCATCGGAAACATATAAAACTAAGTGCATAATCATATAGAAGTGGATCCATAAAAAATCAAAATATAAAGTCCAAACATATAATGACATCATAAAGAGAATATGGAATCAAGAGAAAGAGTGTCTATCATAAAGTAGTAATCAAATGTCCATCATCATGTCTATCAATGTATACCAAGATACATAAATCAAATACCATCAATAATGTCGATCAAATTACATAATGGTACATCACAAAAAGAGGGAGGATCATGATCTACTAGGGGCACCACCTGCACCATTAGTCCCATCAGTACCACCTGTGCCACTTGTATCATCTGGGTCACCTATGTCATCTGCACCTTTTCCCATTGAACTACTAGGATCTGTTTGAGGCATATGATTGTTACCTAAAATAATAGGCCTTTGTGCCATCATAGTCATGAAGCTCTGCATCATAGTAGCAACCTGATCAATCTGACTACTCATAGCTCTCATTCCAGCCTATAGAGTCCTGACATCCTACGTAAGTGTGTCCATATTCTATGTAGACTATGGAGAAATAGTATCCTATGGAGAAATGGAAAAATGTGGAACAATTAGAACCTGTGGTACTACCAAAATCACCAGAATCACCAAAGCCTACTACATATATCTAGAATGTGCTAACTGAGCTTCTCTGGCTACTCTCTATTGTCTCTATCCGCAAACTATGAATAGAACTGGAGGAATCCTACCATCAACTAGACCACCCCTCATTTGTACCTGAACACCCCTCAGCTAAACCCTATCTCCCACCCCTCCCTGTCTCACTCTCACTCTGCCTCCATCTCTCCTACTATCTCCACTGCCACCTCTCCTTGGGACCCTCTGTCTCGGTGCTCTTCCACCACCTCTCCCACTGCCTTTAGCTCCATCATCATCTGAAGGATCATCAATGTTAGGTACAGGCTTTGCTGGGTCTGTAAATATAGGGAATCTATGTTGAGAAAACCATTGCATGTAATCTACGGTAACCCTACATCAACTATGTGATCTAACATGTCCCAAATCATATGATCCATTTGGTATATCTCATCACATGCATATTTGTAGTTGACCTATGGACCCCATATTGATCTCTCTACCTGAGCCTGAGCATACAAAGCTAAGCCTTGTGGGAGGTCCTTTGCTTAGACATACTACCTCAATACTTTGTAAAAAATAGAATAGATTGATAATCAATGGAGATCAACCTATTGTTAGAAATAAGGTGTCTCAACCTTGTATATTTCCTTACATTTGATATTATTTGTTTTGTAATTAATTATTTGCAAATAATGTATTTAAGTTTGATATTTATTCTATCATTTAGTTGAGTGGACATGTGTTTTCACTCCACTTGGAAGATGACAAGGATGATCAAACTTGGTCTAGGTGGATCTAGGCATCCCTTTCTATGGTAGAGGTTATTTTCCAAATGTCAGCACTTTGGACAATGTGTAAGGTAATCATGATGGAAACTATTATGACGGATTCTTATGATGGTCATTAATATTTGTAAGAGATAATTGTGAAATATTTGATGATGGGTGAACACATGCAAGACATGTGACAATTGATCAAGTTGAGTACTGTACACTCTTGTACACTCTTTGGAGAATGGAAAAACCCTAATACGGTTGTCTTTGGAAGTTTCCCTAAAAAGGGAAGCACATGATATAAGTGTTTTGGGTTGCAAATCACTTAGTGAGAAGTTAGTGTATTGTTGGAATGATGTTATGCTGTCAAATTTGTCTTCAAGTGTCAATTATCTCCTAAAAGAACTTTCATTACATGTGTATTGTAAACTGCAATAGCTTTGATTAATATATTGTGCAGGTTTTGGAGTGCTGGGGTTTTTTACTGAAAGGTTTTCCCCAGGGTAAATCATTGTGTCATTCTCTTTTTTCTATGTATACATGTTATTGCAGCAACATCTAAGTTAATTTTATTATCATTCTATAATTGATAAGGGTTAAATCTGAATTTACATGATCCTCTCCTTAGGAGTTTAGTGTAGGGAACTATTTTCCACACACTTAGTTTCCTTTCAATTGGTATCAAAGCCTGGCCAATTTTGGTTCTATTTGTTAGGGTATGGTTTTTTTGAGCTAATCTCTAGTTCAGTGGGAGTATTATTGTAGAGTATTCATAACCTTATTGTAGGAAGAGATGGAAAGTTCTTCATATACTAGAATGGAGGTGAAAAGTTTAGTGACACAAACTTTGAGTTGTGGAAACTCAAGATGGAAGACATGCTCGTAGATCGTGATGTATGGGAGGTGGTTGCAAATGATATCAAACCAGTAAACATGCCTCAAGAAGATTGGGATCTCAAGGATTGGAAAGCTAAGGGTCTCCTTAGGCTCTGTCTAACAAATTTTGCTCTCCTAAATGTTCTCGAGGAGAAGACGGCAAAAAAACTGTGGACACAACTTGGTTCTGTTTATCAGGCCAAGTCCTTGGTGAATAGATTGTTCCTGAGAAAGAAGTTGTATTCTCTAAGAATGGAGGAAGGAAGATCTATTACAGATCACCTGAATGCATTTAACATGATGATTTCACAGTTGACATCAAATGGCTTCAAGTTGGAGGAGGAGGATCGATGTATGACCCTACTATGTTCCTTGCCAGATTCATGGGACCATCTTGTGATGGCCCTTGGGAGTACTATTGTCACTTTCCAAATGGATGATGTCATATCCTTGATGTTATCTAAGGAGATGTGAAGAAATACCTCCAATTCAACTAAGGAAGCCCTTGTTGTTTGGGGAGATCCAAAGATAGAGGAAAGAAAAATGACAAGAAATCTTAAAAGGGTATATCTAAATCCCATGGGAAATATAAGACTCCTAGAAAGTCTAAGGCAACATGTTGGAACTGTGGTAAGTCCAGGCACTTTTGTAAGGGCTGCAAAGAGCCAAAGAAGAAGAAGAAAATCCCAGATTCATATTCTAAAAAATCTCAAGAAGATGGTGATGCTTTTTTCACAGCCTTGGCCACCCATGCATCTAATGATGTGTGGCTGATTGACTCAGGTACTTCTTTTCATGTGACCTCTCATTGAAGTTGGTTCTCAAAGTATGAGGAGTTTGATGGTCGAAAGGTGTACCTGGGTGATGATTCTCACCTAGAGATAGTTGGATGAGGAAGAGTCACTATTAGATTCCTTGATGGATGAGTAAAGCAGATCAATGGGGTAATGCACATCCTGATTTTGGCACAAAACCTATTATCTGTAAGTATGATGAATGATGCAGGTGTGCAAGTTGTTTTTTTCAAAAGAGGGATGGAATATGGTTAGAGGAGCTATGGTGCTCGCAAAAGGTACTAGGAGAGGTACCCTATTTCAGTTGGATGCTTGCACTTCATAGTGAGATAGTTCTTTTGTCTCAATGAAGAGATCAGAAGTCACTTCATCTCCACCATCTAAACCAGTAGTGAAGAAGTCTCTGGTAATGGGTTTCGATGGTAGTGCAACAAGTGTACCTAAGGGTGCTAACACTTTGGAAGGTAGACTTCCTACAGAAAAGACAATGTTGTGGCATATGAGATTTGGCCACATTGGTGAGAAGGGTCTTAAAACCCTAAAAAATAAAAACCTCATTGATGGGATAAATGATTTTAATCTCGAGTTTGACTTCTGTGAACATTGTGTTTATGGTAAGCAAAATCATGTTCAGTTTTACTCCAGTTCTCACAAGTCTTCTACTATATTGGATCTTATCCATTTGGATGTGTTTCATCCTGTTAAAGTTCCTTCAGTCTCCCAATCTATATATTTTGTATCTTTTATAGATGATTATAGTAGAAGGACATGGATTTATTCCCTTAAAAGCAAGACACAAGTTTTCAGTCGGTTCAAGGAATTTAAAGCTCTCGTAGAGAGTCAGACTGGTAAAAGAATTAAGTGTGTGAGAGATGAATATGGTGGTGAGTTTTGTTTGGCAGAGTTTGAATAGTTCTATAGAGAATGAGGGATCGAGAGGCATAAGACAACTCCTTATACCCCACAACAAAATGGAGTTGCGGAAAGAATGAACATGACACTGATGGAGAAGGCTAGGAGTATGCTTAGTAGAGCTGGCCTTGAACAAAGGTTTTGGACTGAAGCTATGGCCACTGCTTACTATCTGGTTAACAAATCTCCTACATCATCTCTTGTTGGTAGGACACCCATGGAGGTGTGGTATGGTAAGAATCCTTTAGTTAGACATCTTTGTGTTTTTAGTTGTGAAGCATATGCACTTGTGCCTAAGGAGAGAAGATCTAAGTTGGAAAACAAGGCTGTAAAATGTATCTTCATCGGCTACAGTGTTGGTGTGAAAGGATACAAGCTTTGGGGTCCTATGATTGGTAAGGTGTTGAATAGAAGAAATGTTATTTTTAGAGAGCTAACACTTTCTCCTATTGTTTTACAGCCAGATGAAAAAGAAATGAAAGAAGATGTTGTTCAGTTGCCTCCCACCCCTGAGAAGACTAAACAGAGAGACCGTGATGGATCTGATGATGAGGAGAGCTCTAGAAGCTCTAAACATTTAGAACAAGAGGTAGAACAACCTCAACCTTAGCCCTTAAGGAGATCCATGAGAGAAAGAAAGCAGCCAGAGAGGTTTGGATTTTCTATGCTAGATTCCAGTTGTGCTTATGCCTTGATTAGAAACACTGGTGAGCCTAGATATGTGAAAAAGGATATGGGTATGGAAGATGCAGGTTCCTATATTGAGGCCATGGATGATGAGATGGCTTCATTGGAGAAGAACAAAACTTGGGACCTAATACCTTTTCCTAAAGGATAGAAACCTGTTGGAAGTAAATGGGTGTTTAAGAAGAAATTTTGTACAGATGGCAGTGTTGAGAGGTACAAGACCAGATTGGTTGCAAAGGGGTATTCATAGGTGGAGGGAATTGATTATGGTGAAATATTCTCTCCTGTTGCAAAGCTTACATCCATTATATTTCTGTTATCTCTAAAAGCATTTTATGATTCAGAGGTAGAATAGATGGATGTGAAGACAACTTTCCTTCATGGTGATTTGGAGGAAGAGATCTATATGTCACAGCCTGAGCACTATATTCAGAAAGGTAAAGAGTCTTTGGTTTGTAGATTAAAGAAGTCTCTATATGGTTTGAAACAATATCCTAGGATGTGGTACCTTAAATTTGATGCCTTTGCGTTTTTGATTGGTTTTTTGAGATCAAAATAAGATCATTGTGTTTATTTCAAAGTTGACAATGATTTCCTTCTTATTATTGCATTATATGTTGATTATATGTTATTGATTGGGAAGGGTATGGGTATGATTTCTGATTTGAAGTCTTAGTTGTCAGCAAAGTTTGAGATGGAAGATCTAGGGGAAACCAGTTATATTCTGGGTATGGTAATTAGCAGAGATAGATCTAATAGAAAAATTTGGTTGAGTCAAAGTAAGTATGTGAAGTCTATGTTGGGCAGGTTTAGCATGGTAGATTGTAGACCATTGTGTGTTCCTATTTCTATGGGAACAAAGTTATCTATGGATAATTTTCCAAAATATCCTAGTGAGGTGGAGGACATGAGAAAAGTACCTTATGCGAGTGCAGTTGGTATCCTTATGTATGTTATGGTCTATACTAGACCAGACATTGCCCAAGTAGTGGGAGTCCTTAGTCAGTTTATGGCTAAACCTAGATGGGTACATTGGGATGCAGTTAAGAGAGTGTTCAAATATTTGAAGGGTGCATCAGAGTATTCCATATGCTATCATGGAAAATCTTTTGGAGCTCCAAATTCTGTTTGTACTCATGGGTTTGTGGATTCAGATTGGGTAGGTGACAATGACAGCAGGAGATTTACCAGTGCCTATGTGTTCACTATGTTTGGTGGTGCCATCAGTTGGATGAGTAAGAGACAACCTGTGGTCGCTTTGTCCATGACAAAAGTAGAGTACATGGTAGCTACTCATGCTTGTAAGGAAGCCATTTGTCTTAGGATACTATGTTTAGATTTGGGTGTTGATGCAGGATAGATTACAATTTGTTGTGACTGTCAGAGTGCTATTTGCCTTGCGAAGAATCCAACTTTCCATGCCACAATGAAGCACATTGATGTGCGGTTTCACTTTGTGAGAGATATGGTAGAGGATGGAAAGGTAAGTTTGGAGAAGGTAGATACAATAAAGAATGTTGTGGGTTCATTGACAAAACCTATGGGCACAGAGAAGTTTAGATGGTGTTCGGAGTCTATGGGCCTCTCGACCTATAGAAGTTAAATCCTATTATTTCCTTTGGCTCTTACAAGGTGTTCGACAAGTGTGAGAATATTAGGAATAAGGTGTCTCAACCTTGTATATTTCCTTACATTTGATATTATTTGTTTTGTAATTAATTGTTTACAAATATTGTGTTTAAGTTTGATATCCATTCTATCATTTAGTTGAGTGGACATGTTGTGTTTTCACTAGACTTGGAAGATGACAAGGATGATCAAACTTGGTCTATGTGGATCTAGGCATCCCTTTTTGTGGTATAGGTTATTTGCCAAATGTCAGCACTTTGGACAATGTGTAAGGTAATCATGACTGAAATGGTTATGATGGATTCCTATGACGATCATTAACATTTGTAATAGCTAATTGTGAAAAATTTGATGATGGGTGAAGACATGCAAGACATGTGGCAAATGATCATGTTGAGTACTATACACTCTTTTACACTCTTCAGAGAATGGTAAAACCCTAATACAGTTGTCTTTGGAAGTTTCCCTAAAAGAGGAAGCACATGATATAAGCGTTTTAGGTTGCAAATCGCTTAGTAAGATGTTAGTGTATTGTGGGAATGATGTTATGCTTTCGGATTTGTCTTCAAGCATTGATTATCTCTTGAAAGAACTTGCATTGCAAGTGTATTGTAAACTGCAATAGTTTTGATTAATACATTGTACAGGTTTTGGAGTGTTGGGGATTTTTTCTGAAAGGTTTTCCCCAGGGTAAATCATTGTGTCATTCTCATTTTTCTATGTATACATGTATGTTATTTCAGCAACATCTAAGTTAATTATATTATCATTTTGTAATTGATAAGGGTTAAATCTGAATTTGCACGATCCTCTCCTCAGGAGTTTAGCATAGGGGAATATTTTATACACACTTAGTTTCCTTTCACCTATCCCCCAATGAGCTATAAACATATACGGTAACTCTGCATCATCCTCATGCCATGCCTCACATCTCAAGTAAGGTTTCCATATGACCTGATCAATATCATCAAGCATCTGTAGCCATAACTCCAGTTTTCCTAGATGGGAATGGACTATCATACGCTCATACAAATAGTTGTAAAGCCATCCTAGATGTTTTTACCTAGCTACAATCAGCCATGTGACTAGAATATGCTCCCATGTCTAGAGATTTAGAACTACTTCACCCGCTGATAGTGCGACATTGCCTCTGTACACCACTTGGTTTAACTCATGATACAACTGTGCTAATAAAAAGGAGCCCTAATCAAATCATCATAGATCTATGATCATATCCTCCAAAATTTGACCCCAACCAATGATAAATCCATGACCTCTCTGGTCAGGAAGTAAGAAACCAAAAATCAGAGAACCTGAGACTACAAGAAGTACCAAGAATGAGATAAATTGAGTCGACAGTGTGGTCTTATCATCGATAGTAGGATCTGAGAATATTTATCTGCATGTTGCACAGTCATAAACCTGATCATAATATACCAACTCCCTTGAGTATGAATCCACAATAATCTATACACATCCTCTAGTGTGATCGTCATCTCACCTAAAGGTAAATGGAAGGTATTATGGTCAGAGTTCCATCGCTCCTCCATAGCTATAAGTGAACCTCGGTTCATCTGAATGTGGGGCATATCTAACAGAAAGGATAAACCACAATGACCTATAACTCGCTTCTCATGAGCAGTCAACTGATCTAGCGTGTTCAAATTTTATAGAGGTAATCCTCAGATATATAACTTCCAAAATCAAACCTATTTTTCAATCAAGTGGAATCATATTAGTATCATCAGCTTTATGGATCATCACAAGTCAATCAAGTTATCTGATCATCCTATCACTCTTCTTGAGAACCTCAATTTTCTTTCCTAACAAGCTATATGGTAAGAAGGGAAAAAGCCTTAGTTATCCTATCAACCTATCAGGATTGACATCACAAACATTCATCAAAATTTTGGAACTAACATCATAAGCACTTTTTTGATCACATATCAGGATGAATCAAATAAATCAATCAATAAGACACAATCAAATCAGAGGATGATCAAATCAAGGTTTAATTTTTCAAATTAGGCTATGCATCATTTCATGTAGGTGTACGTGTTATTTCATATCATCATACATGCCACATTATCTACGCACTAGTTAAAGCATACAATGTGCTATTTAATTCTTTAGAAGCATCATATCAAGGTGTATTGATTAATTATTCTAGTAGGTGCTACTTCATCTATCCTATGTGCTACAAGAATTGAGTTTCTAACCTAGGGTTTCCTAAGAACTACTTAACCTATCATTTACGCTAAAAATCTATAGGGAATTTCATTGATTAGCATTATTTTTCTATAGCCTACATGCTACTTCAAGCCGTAGATGTGTTACTTTATTAGTGTACGTGCTACTTTAACTATTGTACATGCTACTTTGCAAGAAATTTTAAACCCTAATCTAATAATGCATGAAAATCCAACAAAAGAGTGGTAAAATTTGAAATTGGTTAAACAAGAATGATTGGAGTACTCTCTGGAGGTCTATACTCTGCAGGATGCTGGAATCTGCACCCTTGCTCAAACCTATGCTCCTTAATCTGCATGACCATTGATATCAATCTTCTAGTCTCCTAGATAAAAAGTGAAGGAGAAGAGTGAAAATGACATGTAAAAATGACATTTTACCCCCTTTTATACCCTTTTGACCTAATTGAAGGGTATTTTTGACCTAAGGTTGAAAATTTATCACCAGGGCACTTTTAAAACATTGGTTTTATCCGAAATGAAATCATAATTAACCAATCACACTTATTTTTGAAATCTTTTTCACATCAATTTTGCTTTCACTTCTGAGGGGGCAAGATATCATTAGCATGCAAGATCAACCAATCAAATCTGGGACATAAAAAATTTCACCATTATCATTGGGGCATCTTAATCAGGTTATTATTTTCACATCATGACATCACATCAAGGTTTTCATCAAATCAATTGCAATAGTGAATGAATCATCGAGATCAAATCACACATCAAACATTAGAAATTATTTGAGCCAATGCGCTTCACCCATCAATTCAAAGAGGGGAATTTGTAGACATTGAAAATTGGTCAAGATAAATCAAATAGAAATGAAGTGATAAAATCAAGAAAAATAAGAAATTAATTGAATTATCAAAAGCCTTTGGATTAATTAAATCAAATAATAAAATAAATGTGCAATTAAGATTAATCAATTAATTTCATAGTTAAAATCAAATTAATTCCAACCCATTCAAGGGTGCACATGGATAAAAAATTCAATTAAACCATTTAATTAGTTCCTAATACTTCTCACCCATCACATGAGCAAATAAATTTCAACCAATGGGAATTAATAGTGGAGCTCACATGGATGAAGCCCAAAATGATCCTCCATCACACATCTTGGATTTGCATCTTGACCACTCATTTTGTTCCCTTATTTTGAACCACCATTTAAATTATCTTAACCTTTGAGACAATTAACTCAACCTAACCCTAATCAAGGTTTAATCAAATCTACCCCCTACCCTTGGGAAATCCTTTAAATAGAAGGCATTTTGAGTGCAAAACATATCACACACATTTATGAGCTAAGCATCATCACTATAGGAATTTTGATTTGGAGTTCACATCTTTCATTTTGAGTTCAATTTGCATTTAGTGACCATATTTGAAGCATTTTAGAGTATCTAAGCGCTAAATAGGAATAATCATGATCAAATAGCTTCAATTATCATTTTAGTACTATCATTAATGGATGCTTAAGCTGAGAGCATACTATTTTCCTTCCTAAATATAGAGCCACGAGATGCTCATTGTTTTATTTTCAATTCAATTAGCTTATCATTCTTGAATTTTGGTGAATTGATCAGAAAGAAAACTAATATCATGAAGGTATGAATTTCATATACACAATAAAAAAAAACACATCTCAAGGATAACATCACATGTTCATACACAAGCGTCAATATTACATACACTTCCAAATTTTCCCAAGAAACAAAACATACACTCATAACGAAGAAAATACATTCCCAATATTTCCCTACAAGGATCTAGATATTCATTCACAAATTACAAGAGCCCAATCCAGAAAGCACTCATGGATATCTATGGAGACAACTAACCAATTCAATTCCAAGACATAGATGCTCTTTTAAAGCCCAAATAAATATTCCTACTATGATTAACCAAACATGTTCTTTAATTTATAACCATGATCATACACATTAAGAATAAAATCCTCCATGAATGAACATAAAAAATATACACAAAGCATCCAAGAACCTTTAGGAATCTAACCCGGAAGAACCCACAAAACACCCATCCCCAAACTGCTTGTATATCCAAACCTGGCAGAGATGACATAGGTAGGTAGAGACGCTGATTTGGGCTGCAAAGATGCTAATCGACAGAGACATCTATCCATGAATGAAAGACTTCTGAGACAAAAATTCTCAGTCTGGTGAGGGTGGAGATGCCAATCAATAGGCAGAGATATCATTCTACACATATGTTAATGGGAAGATGCAAATGTCAGTCTGTGAATTTTGGTATAAAAATAAAATAAATTCATAAAGAAAACTATGTCCAATCTAATGTATGGATGGTAATTACCTAGAACCACACTAGGGAGTGTTAGATACATGCATATAAAGGTGTAACCCACTTGATAGAAATAAATAACATTATCATAAACTACTCTAAGAATCAAATGCGTGCATATGCATATAACGATCAAGTGCATATATATCAATGCAACTAAGATAAGTACATAAAAAATGAATATAAGCACATAAAAATTGATTCAAGTGTGGCATAGTATGAATATATTAATGCTCGAGCATTCTAAATGTGAAGAAAGTCCACCACTTGTACGCTAGTCCCCAACAATGGTATAGTAATGCAACACCACCCTACCACATGGAACCCTGAGGCCCACCCCACCATGCTCATGAATATAGTAACCTAGACACAAACACAATTTTTACATGGAATAAAGGAGTGGCCAACACACATGCCAAGAAGATGCATAGTCTCATAACAAAGATACAATAATCCAATGCAATTGCATAATGCAAGATACAAGAAACATGGAGATCACTCAATATGTAAATATTGGAAAGTGGAAATTTTAGGATTTCATAGAGGTTTTCATTTATGGAAAAACTAATCATCTTTATGGTCACTTAGAGTAAAAAATAGTTTTGGATATATTTTTTTGTAAAAATGACTTAGTTCATAATGTAGTGTACAGTGCACAATCATAGAGTTTTGGTCAATGAGCATAGTATATGGAGATCTAAGTCATGTGAGCTTAGAGGGAGACATTTTGGGATATAGTAGACCTTTAGTTAAGGTCACTTGTGTTTTTGAGTTCATATTTGAGAGTTACAACATGTTGAAGTCTTGCAAAGACAATATAACAATGATACAAAGCAGTTGAACGTCGCGATGATTAAGGAAGTTTAATGTGGAATCTAAAAGTGATAAATTGGATTTGAATTGGGACCTACCCAAATTTTTTTAATATATTATCATATACTATGGATATGATATTTGGTTAAGTTTTGGAGACTTTTTGTGGTGTTCTTGAGAGCCGACTGGAAGAATCTTTTTGAGATTGAGTATATATGAAGATGTCTTATGATGTGAAGATATGTGTGGAATGCATAGATGCATTGTGATGCTAGGATTAGATAGAAGTTTATGTGAGCCATAATTGGGACTACTTAAGCATATAAGATTCTTTAATAGTTCACTTTTGATAAATCATTGTAATAGAACAATTTTTTTGATTGTAGAGCAGTGTGCTCATTATGTACCTCTAACGATATTTTCTATCCCTTAATAGGGAAATGTAATTTATGTGTATGTTATATTTATTCTAGTTATTTCATGGTTGAGTTTGAAATGGTTAAATATTTTTATAAAGTGCTAAAATACTAATTCACCCCCTCTCAATATTACTTAATCCTAACGATTGGTATTAGAGATTGTGGCCCTTGGGGAGAAACCCTAACAGCTTAAGGGAGATCTAGATGGATTCAATTTTGGAAGAGAGCTTTGAAGAAGCACTTAAAGACCTTGATAAGGATAAGGATGAAAATGGTGATTTGAAATTCAAATTGAGAAGAGTAGAAGGTTTCATCAATAATCTTAAGGAACAACTTGAACTTTCTAGGAACCAAAGGCAAGACCATATTGAAAAGATAAAAGAGGAATCTGATGATGATTCATCTAGTAAGATGAAGCAACTTGAATAGGAAAAATAAGCATTGAATTAGGAACATGAAACAAATTTTATTCAGATGGCTAAAGAAATTTAACAAGAGAGATGGAAAAACTAAAATTGAAGATATCCTAAAGAATACAAATGTTCAGATGGGAAAGATGCAGGTTGAGCTTGATGACTACAGAATCTAGTACCATGAATTAGAGAAATACAACCAAATCATTAAAGGAGAGCTTGTTCAGGATAAGAATAACATTGAAAAAATTGATGCAAGCAGTGATAATATCTATGAATAGAGGGAAAGACGAAATCCTTAAGGTGATATGACATGCATTGGCTTTGATAAAGTTGAATGTTCTAAATATCAAGAAAAAAAACTTCAAGAAAATACTGATATAGAAAGACCTATTGAAGAAGAATCTAGAAAAAAGATTAGACCTTTTAGAGGTAGATGTTTTGGATGGGACAAAATTGGTCACATGAAGAGAGATTGCAGAGGTAAAGTTCCTTATAAACTATTTTCTAGTTATTATTTCAATTGCTATGAATATGGACACAAGAAGACAAAATGTATGAAGCCTGATCAATATCACACTAAACAAGACTACATAAGAGATGAAACAACAACTAATATTACATGTTACAAATGCAACAACTTTGGACACATATATAGGAAACGCAGGTTACAAGTTAATCAGAATAGACCACCTCCTACACGCTACAAGTGTAACAATCAAGGACATATAGAGAAGTTTTGTAGGTATAATGGAGCTACAAGTAACATAAAACCACCACCTATTGTCATAAAGAAAAATGTTGGTGATGTTTTAAAAAGTATGATAGAATACATGGACGAGTTTGACAATCAATTTGTAAAAGAAAGTGGTAAAGTTTGGAACATGAAGGAGCAGAGTAAGCCTTAGTTTTAGGGAGATTTAGTAGTTTCTACTAAACTCTTTCCTAATGTTGTTACATCAACCTAGATGGATAAGCATGGCCTTAGGTAGATATTTGGAGAAATACAATAGAAAACCATCCAACCCATGTTTATGTGGAATAAGCTTTTTCAAGCTTATGGAGAGAATATATGTTTTATTTGAAATGTATATCTGAGATTGTATAGCTATACACAGTATATCTTGTGATTGCCAGATTAATGATTGAATGGATCATTGTAGAGTTAAGGTTATTGGAAAATGTGCCAATACTTTCATGATGAAGTATAAGTCTACTTAGTTGAACATATATAATCACTATTCAAATTAGAGTTGAAGGAGATTAGTGAAGCAAGTGGAAACCCTAACTCATTCTAGATGGGATCAAAGGGTGATGACCATAGCCAACATCTTTCAGAAAGATGTGAGATTAGTTTTGATATTTTTGGTTACAAAATTCACTATAGCAGCTGACCTAACTTAGGATCAGCTGGACTTATTATGATGGCATATAGAACAGTGATAGAAAATTTCAAACACAACCTTTGTGAAGTACTTACACTACATTTTATGGAAAATGTAAGGTAGATAAAGAGAGATAATTCAAAGGTATTCATGTCTGGGTCATTTAAAAAACAAATATCCATATTGTACATAAATTCCATGGAATGCACCCTAGATCGTGGAAGGATAATGAACCTACTGGTATAAAAATCACACATAGCTATAGGAGACAAAAAAGTACTTAGGTTGATGGAGAAATATTTGGTATGATCAAGATTCTACAGAGAAATATGAAAGAAAGAGTGAGGAACTGAGGAGATGGTATAAAAGTAAAGGATACAATCTGTTTCATGGTTGAAATTGAATGTGTGTTCTTTGAGGCAGTAGATCCAAGGATGAAATGGTGTTACCCTATGGGGTATGAAGTTAGTTCTAAGGTCTTAAAAATGCAAGTAGAACATGTACTATCCTCAGAGATTGATCCATCAGAAGAAAGATGGGGGACATATGAAGAGAAATATTCTAAGATAAGAGAAGAACAAACTAAACCGGAAAGGAAGAAAAAAGTTGAAAAAGTTGTGGATGATATAGCAGAAAAGGCTGGTATTACTAAGGAGAATATGAAAAAGATAAGGAAAAGGATTACTGAGAGTGCTTCTGGATTGGCAAGCACTACCCTTGTAGCCCTTCCATGTCTATAAACTAAAAACAATACGATTCCACCTCCTACTATAGTAGATATATCTGATACTACACCTGAACCACCCAAAATGACATCACAAACAAAGAAAATAGTAGAGATCCCTACGAAGAGGACAAGGTCCTCCAAATAGAATTCACCACCAAATAAGAAAAATGTTGAAGAGGTAGAAAAGAAGAAAGTAGAGGAAGAGAAGAAAAAGAGGTAAGATAACTATGGAAACTAGATCTAAAGAAGCTGGGGAAAAGAATCATTGATTAAGGGAAGATCAACCAGTTGCCTAAATATTATGATAGATATGATGAAAAAGATAAGATTCTGATTTAAGATTATGTCATAGATCATATGCTTGCATTCAAGAAAAATCTACATGAGATAGAAGGTATTATTCCTAAGGAATTGTATGAGAAACTGGAAATTAGAAAACAATTATCACTAATAGAGGATGAGTAGATAAGAAGAAAATATATAGATGATATGCTACCTATTGTATCTTATGATGAACATGAGAGGATTATGAAAGAATTAAGACCATTGTTGAGAATTAAAGAAAGGCTAATAAAGATAATAGGAAGAAAATATGATGAGGTCATATAGGACACACATAAAGATATTTATAAGGTTATATTGGAAGTTGAGCCTGAGAAGTATTTACCTAATAATAAGGCTAATAAGCCTAAAAAAATTCTTAGAGGAGATTCATCCAAGCTTGCTGAAGTATAGAAAGAGAGTACAGTTTAGGCAGTCAATGGCATGAAAATTAAAGTTGAAGTTAAGCAAGAAACACACATATCTATTTCTTCAGCTTTATTGTTGGCAAGCGGAAATAAAACTCTAAGCACTGATGTAGAAAGCGTGAATGAGGATGAAATAATGAATCTATCTTAAAAACCCTTTTCCAAATAAAAAGAGAGATCTGAACAAAAAATAGAGAAAAATTCAAGGGTAGCGAAAAGGGAAGTTGATACTATCAATAAAATCCTACCCCTACCTTTCACTTTCCAAGGAAAGGATACAATAGAGAACCTAAAAAAATCATTAGATGACTTTGAGAGTCACTTTCAGTCCTTGGAGAAGATCACAGAAGTAAGATCTGAACAAACATACTTGGAAAAGAAACTTGAGAAATTATCAAGTCAATCACATGGGGCTTGAGAATACTAAGTAACACTATTGCTAAAGCGAAGACCTATATTGGAAATGGAAGGAAGCTATACAGTTACTATATAAATCACATCAAGCACCTCCAGAATATTGAAGGTATAATTTCCAATTATAGAAATACTCTGGATAAGTTGATACATAGTTGTGAGTCCTCCTCACACATTGTCGCAGAGTTGGATAAAGAAGTGTCCAGACTATTAAACAAAATTAGTGTACTAGAAATAGAGAAAGGGAGAGTGATAGGAAGATTTGGTGTGTTGAAAAGTTTAATCACTCATAAATCATTAATTCTTGAAAAAGACCTTTCTAACATGGATACATTTGCGAAGGCACTCACTGATAATATGCCTACAAAACTAAAGGGAGCTGAGACTTTATCATTTGCACTGAATGGGTTGATCCATACTGGTCAGATTTTGGTAAAGACATGGACTATAGAGGAAAAGATCTCGGAAATCTCTTTCCAAGATGTAATTCACATGGTATGAATGTTTGATGAGAATTTTGCAATTTTTATTTGTATATAGATACTATTTATAGTACACCTTTTCCATTGATGTCAAAGATGGAGTAATAAGTATGAACAATATGCACTTAGTCAATAGTTTGGCATTGACTACTTAGTCATTTTTCACTAAGTTTTTCCATCAATGCCAAAGGGGGAGATCATTGGAAATTGGCCCATTTAGGATTGCATAGAGGTTTTCATTTATGGAAACACTACTCATCTGCATGGTCGCTTGGAGTACAACACAGTTTTGGATATTCAGTTTTGTAAAAATGACTAAGTCCATAATGTAGTTTATAGTGTACAATCACATAGTTTTGGTCAGCGAGCACAATATATGGAGATCTAAGTTATATGGTCTTATAGGGAGACATTTTTGGATATATTAGACCTTCAGTTAAGGTTTCTTGTGTTTTGGAGTTCATCTCTAAGAGTTACAACATGTTGAAGTCATGCAAAGACAGTATAATAGTGATATAGAGAAGTTAAATGGTCGCGATGATTAAGGGAGTATAACATGGAATCCAGAAGTGATAAATTGGATTTTGATTGGGTCCTACCCCACTTTCTTTAATATATGATCACCGAATATGGATTTGATATTTGGTTAAGTGTTGGAGACATTTTGTGCTATTCTTGAGAGCCGACTAGAAGAATATTTTTGAGATCAAGTATATATGAAGATGTTTAAGATGTGAAGATATGCGTGGAATGCGTAGATGCATTGTGATGTTAGGATTAGAAATAAGTTGATTTGAGCCATAATTGGGACTACTTAAGCATAGTGTATGCTTGTACAGTTCACTTTTGATAAATAATTGCTACAGAACATATTTTCTGATTATAGAATAGTGTGCTCATTGTATACCTCTAACATGGTTTTTTATCCCTTAACAGGGAAATTTAATAAATGTAATATTTATCTCCTAATAGGGACACTATACTCTTAGTGCATTATTTTTGGGTATCATCCCCATCAGGTGTTTCCGTTGGCTAGGATTTTCTCGTGAATAAATCATGGTGTTATGACTTGTTTACTTTTTGTGTATGTTCTATTTATTTTAGTTATTGCATGGTTGAGTTTGAATTGGCTAAATAAGTTTATAAAGTGTTGTAATAATGATTCACCCCCCTTCTTAGTATCATTTGATCCTAAAAGTAAACCAAATTGGAAACTAAATTAGACTTCCCACAACCTTTTTAGTGTAGCAATAACATAACTAAAGTGTAATAATTTTATTTATTTATTTTTTTATAGTAACCATAGTGACAAGCTACATTAATTTAAAGCAACATAGTATGGTCCCACTTGATATTTCATTTAAGTAAAATTGCAAAGACTATACATCTACCTTAATCAATAAGGATACTACAAAATTTGAAATAACAAAGTGTCATGCACTTGCATACCTGAGTTTTATCTAATACTTATATATTGTGCTCTTGTTCGACGTTCTAAGGCCTGCATACAGAGCTACAAAACTAGATGTATAATAAGAGAACCATTAGTAGTTAGGTGTATGATCATAAAAAAAAAAAATCTCCTTTTATATATATATATATATCTCAGACGGAATAATAAAAGGGCACTTCACCTTAGATTACTATAGGGAAAAAAAATCAAGGTGTGAGGGACGTGAAGTAAGGGACAACCATATCTATCTAAATGCTTAAGGGAAAGATTCCAAGGTCCCTTC
>MU223928.1:1289656-1327369 GCA_018584345.1 Thuja plicata | reverse complement strand
GAAAGGTACATCAAACCATATAGACATTTTCAAGACACTAGTATTTACTAACATTATGATTTCAATACCCCTAAGGAAATACATCGAAATAGATTAATAAGGGTTACAACAATATTTATCAACTAAAGATTCCATTGTCTAATATCGAAATCAAGGGAGGATAATCACATCATTACAAAAAATTTCAAAATCAGTAGTTTAAATCCTATACTTACATTATATAGCTAACATCATTTGATAGTTATTCATCAAGTAGAGAGGAGAGATATTTATCTTAATTAATTTTAGAATGCAAAACATAAGTATTTGATGTGTGACAACTTAATCATAGAAGAACAGGTATACCTTGTGAGAATTATAGTGTAAATACCAAGACCGTACTTCTTATATCTAGGATCATCTCTTACTACTAAAATGATAAAATCAAAAGAAAACTATGCAAAACACTTAAGAAATAAGTGAGCTACGAGTCCCAAAGTTCCCAGCATGGCAACCTAGGGCTCTGATACAAAATGTAATGCCCAAAAAAAAATTGGAAACTAAATTAGACTTCCCACAACCTTTTTAGTGTAGCAATAACATAACTAAAGTGTAATAATTTTATTTATTTATTTATTTATTTTTTTATAGTAACCATAGTGACAAGCTACATTAATTTAAAGCAACATAGTATGGTCCCGCTTGATATTTCATTTAAGTAAAATTGCAAAGAATATACATCTACCTTAATCAATAAGGATACTACAAAATTTGAAATAACAAAGTGTCATGCACTTGCATACCTTAGTTTTATCTAATACTTATATATTGTGCTCTTGTTCCACGTTCTAAGGCCTGCATACAGAGCTACAAAACTAGATGTATAATAAGAGAACCATTAGTAGTTAGGTGTATGATCATAAAAAAAAAGAATCTCCTTATATATATATATATCAAACGGAATAATAAAAGGGCACTTCACCTTAGATTACTATAGGGAAAAAAAATCAAGGTGTGAGGGACGTGAAGTAAGGGACAACCATATCTATCTAAATGCTTAAGGGAAAGATTCCAAGGTCCCTTCAAGTTTTCATTAGATATCTCTCTAAAAATTTACATTCACATAAGAACAATTTTTTATTTTTAAATTACATGAAAGACTTCTAAACCAAATTTCATAAAATGTCAGTTGGAAGTAAATTTCCTAAGAGATGAAGATTAATTTAAGATACATTCTATTGCAAAATAGTAACAACAGGAATGCTCTCCTCCCTTMMTATGGCATCATGAGACCTCTGAGGCCCTAGCCAACCCCYAAGCAAGAAGAAGCATTATACACCATTATGATCGGTGGTGAGCTTCCTATCCATGACACAACATCATATAGACAAGTAGTTCAATTAGAACCCTAATGACTCTAACATTCATCATCCTAGACATCATTGAGTTAACATTTCCTAAAATGTTGATATAACCTCACATAAAATAAACTTAATCATGTTACATCTTGATACTAACAACTTGAAAAATCATAATGATAAAGTATGATCAAAGTAGAGAGTTTCATCATTTACTTACAATATTCCTCCAAAACTAATAGCTGAAAAATCAAATTTTGTGAGTAAAAATTATTAATAATATAACAACTTGAAAGTAAATACTATCATGACATAAAACGTTGACTTCAACAGACCCTGAAATTTTACATGCGATCCCTAACATTCAACGATTCAAATTTAAACTTAAGAAAGCAATAATCCCTAAAATTCCTTAAGGGAGTAGCATAAAACACTCTATTAAATAAAATAATCCCTAGTCCTTACAATCTATAATACAATTAATTTCTCAACTTCACCCAATTCTCCTGTAATTGAAAGAATACTCACAACTATCTTGATTTGATAGAACCCCTAATCTTTGTAAATGTAAATGCAAAACTAATCGATGATAATAACTTGGATAATTTATTATTTATTAATGACATTGTTTTCACTAAAAAAAAATTTCTAACTAAACATATAGAATAATTGACTATATTAAGGATGGACCATGAGAATAGTTATCCACTCTATAAACACTATAGTTTGCATTAAACAAAGTCAGCCAATAAACTCACACACATATGAATAGAATTATGTTATAAGGAACTAAAAAAAAATGTTTAAAACCGCAAACTTAAGAACACCAACAAATTTGATGTAGAAATTGGATGCCCTAAGTATATAAATTTCAAGGTCAATCTTACGTATGTCCAAAGAAAATACTATTCTATACTGACTCTTATTTGATTAATCTGCCAATAGAATATACACAAGAAAATTAAAGCAAATCGATCCATTGAAAACTTTACGTGTGAATCTGTATAGTCCGCAAATGATGAGACACTATCATGCTCGAAATTATCAGTGATTCACAGAATAAGATCTGGAAAACTTCCACAAAATAAATAAAAAAAAACCAACATTATAAAATTCAAGTACAAGTTGACTAGATATTTAATCATATTTCAGACAAGAAAAAAAAGAGCTTTCTGATCGCTACCGAGTGTATAATGAAGCTAGAGCCCACAAAATACGAATCCAACATAGATTTTTAAGCTAATATGTTGGTGCCGATGGTATTGAAGCATAATTTCTAAGGCGACTCTAATCTAGTTTTCATACTTTCGAGATCTCAGAGATGTAAAGACATTTTTTGCAGAGCACCATAAATCTAAATGATATTCATTGGTTGGAAACAGTCCTATTTAAACAAAGCCGTAATACTGCTTTGGAGCTTGGAGACAAAGGCGTAACACCTAAATGAATCAACCATATGAGGAAAGATGTCTTTCAAAGCTATTAGGAACGGATGGAAGTGGATAAAAAAAAATGGTTAGGCACAAGCCTTGTACAGATTACAAACCCTAATGCATCTAACATAACTGCTAAAAAAAAACAAGTATATTGAAAACAAAAGCGGAAGAAAGAGGAAATACCTTGGCTCTCATTTTGACTGCAAACTCCCTCTACTTCTCTCGCCAATTGCCGCCCACAGATAAAATAAAACAAGTGCAACCCTCCCTGATGTTTAATTTGCTGGATCTAGAAATCCATCTTTAAATTCTTCTCAAACTCAGCAAGAATCATAACCACCGAGTCCCCTTGACATGGCATCTGTAGTTAAGGAAGAGGATATGATAGCAGTGAAAATCCCCGTCTGCACCCTCTCATTCTTTCCTCCTCCCCATTCGATAATCCCCCCCATCAGTGAAAGAGCCTCCCCCCCCCAAATTCCCAAGGGTTAGAGTAGGTGGAGAGAGTAATGAGCCTGTCCAATCGTGCTCCTCTTTCTCTTTTCGAACCAACAGCCTTAGCATAAATTTTTAATCACCTAATTATTGTTTTAAGATATATTTATTTAACAATAGTTGTCTTTGTTAATGTTGAAATATAATTTGATTTTATTAACTTAGAAATGATTCTAATTAATATCTTACTAAACCAATAACAATAAACAAATAAAAATACAAGTTAGTGTGTCATTAACTCATTGATTAGATTTTAAGTAATATATATAAATGCATTTTATTACCATACCAAATTGAATATATACATAAAATCCTTAGCATATTAAATTTGAAATATAATGAGTTGGATTGTGATATAATTTGAAGTTGCTATTAGTTTCAAAATTGACATACATTATTTCCTAAGTAAAAAAATGCAGTCTATCATATCCAAACTTCTTAAGATTATGCAATGCTTTCCTATAGAGATGGTCTGGCCATTCTTAGTGATATCATATAATTAATATGGAATGATATGTAATACTTTGAATTTCCATAAGAAATTGAAAGTAGGTGATAATGACTTTAATTATTTTGAGATCTTAAGGCTCGATCGTTTGATTACTATCATATATCAAAGTAAATAGTTCAAATTGAAATGTTCCTAAGTAATCACATAAAAATGATTGTCAACCTTTAATTTCTATCCAAATTTCTCATTATCACTAGCACTGTGAAAATATCATAAAATTTGAAATTAACATTCATATTTTAAAGAACTAAAGTGGCATAGAAAGAAATAAACATATGCTAGCTAGGTTCTTAGAAGCATTAAAGTAATGTACTTACCTTATCATCCATTGAATTACTTTATCCCGCTCACTTCGTAAATTCATTTTTCAAGATAGGGTTAGTGAGTCACTACATCAATGATACATATAACCATCTAAACTTAACTAATAGATCACCCATGATGTCTAGGGATTAAATGGATCTCTACCATCTACGCTCAACTCATGGTTCACTCATGGTATCTAAGGATTTGATGGGTTCCACAATTCCAATTAATCTTGTTTAATGCTTATACCCAATATATTTTATTATAGTTTTCACTTTTTAAGGACATAATAAGCTCTTCATCAACTTGGCTACCCAATGATAGTAATAGTGACTTTGTCTACTCATCTACATGAAGATGGTCTATCCCAAGGTTGTACACTCATCTACACAAAAATATAAATAAATGTATCATCATGGTCTACACCAATGAGGGAAGTAAAGAATGCATCCACAAGAAAGGAAGAAAGAAAAGACTTTGAATTAAAAACAAAAAAGGAATAAGATAAACTCAATTGGCCTCAATCCAAGAGTATGAGTCATGTGGAGCTTAGTATAGGAGCATATTTCAACTACATGCCTAGATGAGGTCTCAACACAAACATCCACATGTCAGATATGAGATCTTCTCAAGCATGGAAGATTTCATAACAAAGACATGAGAAACACAAAACTAAAAGATCAACATTTCCAGTCTATGGAGCGGGGAGTGAAGGCAGGAAATCAAAATCCAAATTTTACCATGAGAAGGAACTATGTAGGAGGTGAAGGCCCTTCTGCTATAGGGGGAATCCCTATTGAATCTGATGGGGAAGATGGAGATTACAAGAAAAAATGGATTCACAGGTTTTGGGCACCCAGGAGGGGAACCCAGAGGACAGGATGTGCCAAACAATTCAGGGATTGAGGCTACAAAATGGTCCTCACTTTTCAGAGTCAAGACAATAGGTAAGTCAACTCATCTGCCTGTTAGAAATATTTCAAATATTTTAGAGGGGAAATATGATATAGCCATTCCAGATCAAATTATTGATCATAATATTAAAAGGATGTAAAATTCTCTTGTTGGTCGATTCACTGGGGTTAAGCCTAACATAGAAGTTGTGAGAGATTTTGTAAAGAAGAGATGGCCACTTAAGGGATACATGGATGTTATTTCTAAGAACAAATTCTACCTTTCTTTCTTTCTTTCCCATGAAGAATATAGGAAACAAATCATTAGTAGTGGACTGTGGATAATCGGGAAAAACACATTGGTATTACATAAGTGGTACCCAAATATGGCTCTCCAGGAAGATTTTGTGGTCAAATACCATGTCTAGGTTAAGATAACTAGGCTTCCACTTGAATATTGTAATTAAGATATCTTCAGTGGGATATCAAGTTTATTTGGTGAACTTCTATCAATAGATCTGATCACTGCATCAAGAAGAATATTAACACATGCCATAATTTGTGTTGGCGTCATCATTGAAGCTGACATGCTTGAGAAAATCAAAATGCAATCCAAGCTAGGGATGTGGACTCAAAATCTATACTTTAAATTGATCCCCTTTGTATTCTTTCGATGTAAGAAGGAGGGGCTTTGGGCCAAAAACTATCCAACTAACAACAAGAAGAAGGTTTGGAAACTAGTTGGAAAGAATGGAAAATCTTTAGAGGAAGTATCTAGATCTACCCCAAAAAAGGAAGAAGAAAAGATGGATGATAATAACAAGCTAGAATGTAATAATGGGAATGATAAAAATAGATGATTACTATCAAAAAAAATGAACAACAAAAGAAGGACACAGTGGATTTGGGTTAGATAGTTTATTTTGATCTAAATCATGCCGAGAATGAAAATATGATCGGCCGAAAGGAGGATTGTGGCCAAGATAATTTAGAAATGAATCTTAAAGAAGATAATAGTGATCTTGAAAGGCCTAGTTAGGTATTGGAAGAAGGCAATCAATCATTAACCCAAGAAGGGGAATAACTTAACAGCTTGAATGGGGAGGGAGAATCAAACAACTTGAAAGTGGAGAAACAACCAAACACAAGGGATTTATATTTTGAGGATGCACAACATGAAATTGTCTTGGGCCATGGGCTCTTGAACATATTTCATTGCTACCCATCAATTGATAAGGTTCTATGTGAAGAAATAAAGACGCCTAAATGGGGAAACAAGGATGAAATAGATAAGGTGCTAGGAAATCAAGATCTTGACTCTGATACTTTTACCAAAGTTGAGAGGTCAAAAGGTAAGAAAGACAACATCTCCAAATCCAAAAGGAGCACAAGATTCAACCAAATCAATGTTGGAGGAATCCTGCTGTCACAAGGGAGATCTAATTCTAGAAAAAGAAACTAGGAGGCTACCAAGAACATAGTGGATGGTACTCAGAAAACCATCATCCAGTCAGGTCTAGTAGAAAATAAATGAAGATCATCTCTTGGAATATTTGAGGGATAAATAACCCTCACAAGCATGACCTAATCAGAAACTTGATTAGATATAACATACACGATATTATGTTGATTCAAGAAACTAAAATGTCTAAGGAGAAGGTTGAATGCTTAATTTTTTTTTAAAAATGGTATGGTCAGTGGAGGGAACTCAGAAGGTTCTTTAGGAGGCATTTCTACCTACTAGAATAGGAATGTCATTAAAGGTGATGTTCTTACCAAGGAAAATAACTTGGCGTGCAGAAGATTTCAACATATTAAGGATGGATCTACTTGGTTTCTTATGAATATTTATGATCCTAACACTAAAAATGGTAGGAATTTTTTTGGAATAACCTAGAACATGTAAGAAAACTTTTTATGAATGAATGCTAGATTATAATGGGAGATTTTAATACCCCTCTAAAAGAAGATGAAAAATTTGGTGGTAGCCAGGCTAATCTAGACAAAAAATTTGTTTTGATGAACATCATTTCTAGTCAAGCTCTGATAGACATTGATCTCCAGGGTGTTAAATATACTTGGACCAATAGAGGAGAGGGTGGTGAGATTATTCAGGTGAGACTTGATAGGGCCCTTATCTCTAATGATTGGTATCAATACTATTATTTTTCTCTTACTTCTTTTGTAATAATGGGATAAGACCACAATCCTCCTTTTTTTGCTAACCCGATCTCAAGGAGAATGCATTCCCCTTCCCCTTTAGATTTTAAAAAATGTGGACCATTCATCCTGATTTGGCTCATAGATTAAGTGATTTGTGGAAGATCAAGATTAAAGGCACAACTATGTACATGTTAGCTAATAAACTCAGACATGTCAAGGATAACATCAAGAGATGGAACAGGGACTCTTTCAACAATATTTTTTCCTGTAAGGATGATATTCTCTTATAACTAAAGGATATTCAGGATACTATCCAAAAACATGTTTATTTGAGTATCCCAAAGGAGAAAGAGAGTGAAGTCATAATCAAATATCATGATATTGTTCATAAAGAAGAAACCTTCTTGAAACAAAGGGCTAGAAATGTTTGGCTTAAAGAAGGGGACAAAAACTCTAAATTTTTTCACATGACTGCCATTAAGCACAAAGCAACTAATAAAATCTCTAAACTCAAGGTGAATGATAGTGTTATGGGGAAGGATGAGGAAATATCTAAGGAGGATATGGAATTTTTCTCTAGACTTCTTACTCAGGACACCTCACTGGATTAGAATAATCAACATGAGATTTTGGAGAATATCCCAAAAATTCTCTCTAAAGATGACAATCAATTTCTCAATTTTATCCCCTCTAATGAAGAAATAAGGAAGGCTATCTTTTATTTTGAAGATGGAAAATCCTTGGGACCTTATGGCTATCCTATGTTATTCTTCCAAAATCATTGGCTCATCGTCAAAGAGGATGTCATGAGTGTTGTCAAAGAATTTTTTGGTTCAAAGCAAATCTTAAAAGAAATCAATGGTACTTTCATTGATCTTATCCATAAAAAGGCTGGGGTTGATTCTATGGATCTCTTTAAGCCTATCAATCTATGTAATTCTACCTACAAGATCATTTCTAAGGTTATCACCTCTAGGATCCTGGTCTTGTTCCCCAGATTAATTTCTCAACAACAAACTAGTTTTGTGCTAGGCAGATAGATCATGGACTCAATAATAAATTTTCATGAAAACATTCATTCTTTGGTTATGGCTAGGAAAGAGGGGTTCATCCTAAAAATATTGATTTCTCCAAGGTCTTTGATAGAGTTGATTGGGATTTTTAACAAAAGACCCTAAATGCTTTTGGTTTTAATCAAAATTGTATTAAGATTTTGATGCAGCTTGCCTCTTCAGCTACCTTTTCTATGCTACTTAGTGGTTCCCCTAATCCTTTGTTCAAATCAAGCAGGGGTCTTAGGCAGGGAGATCCCCACTCTCCTATTTTTCTTGTTATTCTAGCTAAATGTTTGGGCAAATATATTGTTAGTTTTTTTCAGAAAGGTGATCTTAAACGACTCAAACCTTCTTCTTCTAATCAAGTTTTCTCCCAGCAATAGTTTTTGGATGACTCTGTCTTCATGGGTGAAGCTTCTATCTCTGAAGCCAGGAATATAAAAAATTATCTTAATAGTTATGGGGATGGCATTGGTTAATTTATTAACTAGATCAAAAGCTCCATTTATTTCATCAACACACCTGACTTCAAACAACAAAAAATTAGTAGAATTATAGGTTGTCAGATTGGTCAGCTTCCTTCTACATACTTAGGACTCCCCCTCAGTAGCAATCCCCTTGAATCTTTTTGGAGCTCTATTTTTGAAAATTTTCACAAGAAGCTCGCTGGGTGGAAAGGTTCTCTTCTCAGTCATGCTGGTAAAGTTCAATTATTGAAATCTTCCCTTTAGAGTATTCCTCTTTATTCTTTGAGCCTCTTTAGAATCCCTAATAAATATGTTAAAGCTATTGAGAAAATAAAAAGAAAATTTCTTTAGTCATGTGTTGAAAATAAAAAGAGATTCACTCTAGTTTCTTGGGAAAAGGTGTGTATGCCCAAATCTAAGGGGGGTCTTGGTCTCAAAATAATTAAGAATATTAATGCTTTCCTTCTTGCTAAGCTTGGTTGGATGGGTTATAAATCAGAGGGAGAATGAAGTATTAAATGGGACAACAAATATAAAAGGAGCTTCTCTTCTCTCCTAAATTTCTTATCCAATGAGGAGAATCCTGAAGGATCTTTAATTTGGAAGAATGTGAATAAAAATAAAGACTTTATCAGAAGGGGGTTAGATGGAAAGTGGAAAATGGTGATAAGGAAGATTTTTGGGAGAGTGTTTGGATTATTGATTCTCCTTTATCTGATTACCCCCTTTCGAGAACTTATGCTACCCTTTGTAAACATAGTATAGGATCCAAAGTTGCCAACTATTGGGATGGTGGCCAGTGGATGGACCTCTCCTCTATTGATCCGACTCTTAAAACTTTGAACAATGTCCTCAATTCTTTCATATTAAACAATAAGGAAGATCAATTGATTTGGAAATTTTCTAATGATGGTAACTTTACTATGGCCTCTTCCTATCATCCAAATTTTGTTTATCTTGAATCTCCTTTATGGGCCAAATCCTAGATGAAAGGCGTGACCCCTAAAATCAACATTTTCTTTTGGATGATGCTTCAAAATATGACCATTGCTATTGATAACCTCAAAAAAAGGAGTATGTGTTTTCCTAACATGTGTATTCTTTTCAAGAAGGAGGAAGATTTAGTTAACCACTTGGTCATCCATTGTCCCTTTGAAGAAATCTAGTCTCTTCTTTTAAAGATCTTCAAGATGGATTGGGTTTTCCCTTGGTATGTTCAAAGTTTGTTTAGTTCATGGGATATTTTCTCTATGAACAAGGCACTTAAAATGATTTGGAAGTATGATTTTCCCAAAACTATATGGGCTATCTAGAAAGAGACGAATGATAGAATTTTCAGAGAGGTTTCTACCCCTCCCAAAATCTTATTTGAAAAAACCAAGAGATTGATTATTAAAAAATATAAAATTAGGGAAAGCATTCCCTATACTAAGGTGGTGGGGGATATTGATATTTTAAAAATCTTGAGAAGAGAAGTTAAAAAATAATGATCAAAGAAATACTAGGGAAGAGGTTTCTTGGGAAAGTCCCGTGATTGGGTGGATGAAGGTGAACTTTGATGGGGCCACTAAAGGAAACCCTGGTAATGTAGGGTGTGGTGTTGTTATTTGCAATGAAAAAGGAATATGTAGGGATATTAGGGTTATTCCTATAGGTATTCAAATCAATCATGTTGTGGAAGCCATGGTGGCTTACCAAGGTCTTGTTCTTGTTAAGGAGTTTAATTGCCAAAAATTTTGGTTAGAAGGGGACTCTTTGAACATTGTTAAGTGTTTTAATAATGTTTCTCCTTCATCTTGGATGATAGAGAACATAATGCAAGGTGCCAAGGAGGTTATAAGAAATATGAAATTTTTTATTATAACCCATCCTAATCGTGAAGCGAATGGAGTTGTTGATTGGGAAGGCAACCAAGCTTGCACAAATGATGGTATATACACATGACAAGCTGAAGTGAATCTACCATACGATATTAAATCTTTCATTGTGAAGGAACATATCAACGGTAATCAAAGAATGGAAATAAAATTAATTAATGATGGGAAAGATGCCGAGCTTTGTAAGGCTTAATAATGAATCTGTCATTTCCAACATAGCCCATCACTTTCATAATGTCACTTCTCCTTGATTATGGGTGTTATTGAAGAAGATTTTTAGCACTGATAAGACTGAGGCTTTCACTTCTAGGTTTATTGTGAAGAGTGATAATCAGCCTAAGAAAAGTAAAATGAGTGGTAAAAAGAAGAGATACGAGCTGCAAAGAATGGAGACAGAATGATCAGGTCTGGAAAATTATGCACAAAGTTGGTCTTACTATTTACATGGAAATGATTCATGGTCATAATCTAGCCATTATGAAGTATTTCATAAAAAATGGAAGAATGGGAAGATTTTCTTTGAAAATTAGTGGATTGAAGTCACAGAAGAGTTGATCACTGAGGCCACTGGTATGTCCAAGGAGGGTATGAAATTTTACCATCATAGAAGTATCTTAGATAAATCTCCAGATAGATTTCCTGAGGATGACACTGAAGTGGCCAGACTTGTCAAAAGGGTTGGTGGGTACCATAACCCCAAAAAATTAGTCATCCTTGGTGTTTCATTATGTACGTGACTATCAGCTACATCAGTTTGGATGGTAGGTTCTCTCGAGCCTATGGGCATCATTTTCTTATTTTAAATCACTTTAGATATGAAAAAAAAATTAGTATTCCACACTATCTCCTTAGCTCTATGAGAAAGTATATGAGGAGTTTGCAGAAAGACACTAATGGGGACCATTCTTCCCATTAAGGTCTAATGGGTTTAATTTACAATATGTCAAAAGTTAAGAAAGTTGACAAACCCTTCCTTAAGGTAAATGCTTCTGGTGATGAGGAAACAAAGGATGGGGAGTTGGGTGATCAATTTGAGGAGGACACTAAATATGATTCAATGGGTACTTCGGTAAATAATGCCAAAGGAAAATGCAATTAGAAAGGCAGTACCTCTAAGAAAACTTGCAAAAAAAAGAAAAGATGGAAGAGTCTAATTTAGAATTTGAATTAGATGATGAAAATATAGATGAGGAGGAGGAGAAACCTAAAGGGAAAAAGAGGAAAATCCCTCCCAAAAAGGAGAAGAACACAGATGTCAAGAAGGTCAAAGGAGGTAAAACTAAAAAAATTATAGTTATATCCTCAGATGAGGAGGAGGAAATGTATAAAATCCCTAGAAAGAATAAGAAAAAGAAGAGTACTAAAAATAAAAAAGATATTGAAAGAAAATGTGATGATACTAAAGATGACACCCAGAATGTTTAGCATAATATGGAGGAGACCAATCAAATCAACAATGACAAGGCCAGAAAAGATACTACCCCTCTTGGCAACCAGAAATACAATATGGACACTAATCAGGGTTTTGATGATGTTGGCAACAAAGAACAGGGTGATGGACAAATTGGGCAGGAACAAAAAGAGATCATTCTGGCTTTTGGTCATTTCATGGTTAACATTGCACATGATACTGAGAAAACCAAGGTGGACCTAAAAGAGTAGGACAAAAGTGTCAACATAATAAGAAAGGAAAACTTTGGTGACAAGCCTTTGGCTACCATATTGAAAGATTGAAATGAAGCAGTGCGTAAAGGTGAGTCATTTGGGGATCTTGGTGGAACTATTCTCCAAACATAAAATAAGCTTAATGATTTGAGTAAGAAGGTCAAGGATAGAAAATATGAAGCTAGGATCACTAGCTTGAAGATAAAAAGCTAAAAAGATGGAATGCACTCTGAATAAAATTAGTGAGAAGAGCTTCCAAATCATGAAGGCTTTTGCAGACCACAATAAGGTTCTGGTGACCAAAACGGAGCAACATAGGGGAGAGGAAACCAAGAAGATTATGGAAAGTACATGGCTTAGTAAAAGAACCCATGCCAATACCAGAAAGAAGGATTTTGATCTATAGGATTTTAAGGCATCTACAAGCAACATAGACCTCCTCATCATCTAGGATAAAGAACTGACAAAAACTTGCTAGTTGTTGCCTTACTTCCTTTTTGGTGTCTTTTTTTGCTGCTGTCTATTTTTTGTCTGCTATCTTTTTTTGCATTTGGGGCCTTGGGCCAATGTTTCTTTGAGTGTTGTGGCACATTTTGGTCATGATCTATAATTCTTATCCTCTGAAAGTGCTGTAAAATGTTTCGAGTACCTTTCAAAACCTATTTTTACTTAATCAAATTTCAAAAGTAGGAAAGGAGGATATCTTAACTCCAAACACTCAAGGCAAATAATTGAGCAGAAATAATGAAAGGGCACAACAACAAATAACTCAATCAACCACTATTCCTAGATTAATGATTCCTGTAAATTCCATCAAGCATCTTGTTGGAACATGATGATGAATTAACAAGAAAACAAGCAATAGTTAGAGGATAAGGCACTCCCAAAGACTCAAAGCACCAAAACCTGAGTGGAATCAACAAAGAGGCCCAAATGCCAAAATTCTCAATTGACTATTATGGAAAGAGTTTAGATTTTAAGGAAATCCATTACACATCTTGTGGAAACATGAGGAAGCTCAAAAATTTATTCTTGTAAGAGTAAGAGGATGGATGGAGTGGGAGTGGGAGCTGGAGAGAATGGATGGGTAGGAGGGAATTTGAAAACCTATGATGGAAGGAAATGTGATGCTAGAGGAATCCTGAGATCTACAGCTATAGGAGACTAGCAGATAGTAGGAGGATCAACAAAAGAGGGCTCCACAAAATATTTGAATGAAGTTAAAGACCCTCCTTTCCTTTATGGTGGGCCAGGAGAAACCTCATCTAAAGGCTCCTTGGCTGAACAAAATGATCATGGTTCAAAAAAGAATCTACTTAAAGGTAGTTGGTCATCATTATTCAGGATTAAACCATCAAGAAAATCTTCTTTTCCTAGAATCAACAACATTTTAGAACCCTAAAAGGGTTACTTTGGCATATCCATCCTTGATCCCCTTGTGGACCATACTGTTTCCACAATGGTTCTTACTCTGGTTGGTAAGTTTACAGGGACAAGACCTAATATTGAGCTTGTTAGAGAGTTTACTTATCGTTAATGGAAACTCAAGGGATAAGTGGATATCACAGCAATGCCGAAGGGGTTTTTCTCCTTTATCTTCTCAAATATGGAAGACCTATCAAAAGTGCTATGTGGAGGACCCTGGATGTTTGGAAAATCAACTTTGACTCTTCAAAAATGGGTTACGAATCTGGATCTCAATGCTGAGATATTTGATACTACCCCTGTTTGGGTGAGACTTCCTAGCCTCCCAATGGAATACTGGCATGAGGATGTTTTTGTTGTTCTTGCGAGTGTTTTTGGGGAGCTGCTATCGATTGACTCGATGATAGCCTCCAGATCTAGATTGGTCTATGCTAGAATTAGGGATAACTTTAAGAAACCCCCTCCTAGGAAAAAGTGTAAAATCCTAGCAAATTGCACATTAATTTAGGAGAAATTTTTTCTTGATGATGGAAAATTTGTTTTCCAAATTAGCAAAATAATATAAAGGTGAAGGCAATTTTTTACCTGCCCATTGAAAATTCCATAAAATCCTAGCGAATAATACATTAATGTGGGGAAAATATATATTGTGTGAGGCATTTTTTTTTCTTTTGAAGTAAATACATTATAATATATGAGGCGAATGATTTTTTGTTGAAGGGTAAAAAAATAATTGTGCTGGCGAATTTTATCTGCCTTTTGAAAAAGTATATATATTTTTGGCTAATCAATCGTTAAGTATGGGAAAAATAAATATTTGATTGGCAATTTTCAAAAGATGGGACTTGTCAATGCGTCATGTGGGCCAACGCCAACTAATTACTTGTTTTCAGATTAAACATATGTTGGTATCCATAAGCACAAAAATTTACATCAACACACAACCTAATTGTAACATCCATCATTTTATATTGTTAAATGTCTTATTTGAGACCGTTTGATGATCCTAGATGAATGGCTAAATTTTAATTAATCTGCACAATAACTATTATCTAATTAATGTAACATCACGTAATGACATGATTATTTACATGTACCAGGTCTTACATTTGTTTAGGTGGACGGTTGATAATGTATCACAGTTTTTGTTAATAAAAGAAATCTTTTATCACTGACACTAAATCTAGCTATTTCTAATTTCACACACTCATACTTTTAATATGAAATATTTATAGAATTTTGAAGGAAAAATGAATTAATTAGGTTAGAGAAAGAATTAAGGGCTATTTATAGATAATCTATGCTTCCTTCTTCTTCAATTCTCCTTTGGTTTGGGTCTTCCTTTGCTAGTGCTTGAAAGATTGCCTCTAGTTTTGGGTTTTAGGTTGTATTAGTATAATTTCAGATATTGTGGTAGTTATTTTTTGAAGATGGACACTCCTATCCATTTGATAAGCATGCCTATAGAGGAATAGAAGGCCTTTTTGGGCCCGGTCTCAAACCAAACCCTTGAATCAGTTTGCAAGGAGTTTGGAGCCATCACAAATGAGGCTATGACGATGGTGCTAGGCTGTCAATTTTTGGAAAATGTCGATAGGTACCGAGTTAACACGGACATTACATCCCATTTTTTGGCATCTCTTTTAGACCTCAGGGGAGAGAAGGTGGCTATGATCCTTCTTTTAAGAAATATATTCAAACCTAAATTCCTAGCTGACATTGTTGAGGTTGTTGTTTATGCAAAATTAGGGGTAGGGGTCCCTTTGGCAACTGATATACGCAAGCTTTTCAAGTCAGATGAAGATGTGGCCATTCAACCTTTTCTTTTGAACCTGGATGCTTAGTAGTTGATGCACCATAAGAAATGGGAACATATTGGTACGAATTGTCTTCGCAAATGGTTTATGTTGGATGACTTGGTAGACTACGAATGGTTGTATGAATTCACAGAGCTTGTCATCTCTAGAAAGATCTACTTAGATGGAGGGGAAAATTCTTAGTGTTGTGTCTCGATGGCCTCCACCTAAATGTTTTTAAATTTTCACTATAGTAGGTTTTGTCTTTAAAGTTTTGTAAGGACTTCAAGTGAAAGTATCCAAGTCTGAAATTCTGAGAAATTCCAAATATTGTAAATTTATAGAAAATATTAATGAAAAGTTTGCAACTTCATTTTAGTTTGTTTTTATGGATTTAATTATAAAATATGTATGTTTGAGTCATGACATATGTGATTTAATAATTTGTGAAATTAAAAATGAACTAAACAAATGTTAAATTGTTAATGTATGATAGCATGTTATTTATTTAACAGTAATATAACTTAACTTTTGCATGTATCATGTCACATGTGTGACTGTGTGACTACCGAATTGTAAAATTTTAAAGTAGTTATTATTTAAAATTTAAACTAAAAATAAAATCTAAAATTAGCAAATGCCAAATGGAAATTCATAAAACATGTAATAATTACAATTTTTGGACTACCAGTCACTTCGAGTTAATATCACCTCTTTAGTAGCGGAGTTGTCCACCGTCACTGGCAACTGCAAGTGGTATGTACATTTGGCAACTACACATGGTATGTACATTGTACTATCAACTATGAGCATTGATACCATTGACACATACCTTAAACCTATTTATTTAGAACCCTAATTTGTAAACGTATTATTCGAGATCGTTGATTGATGTAGATCAATGGCTAGAGTTTTATCTCAGGCACAATTTCTTGAAATGAATATCTTGTCAGAGTGAAAGTGACATTCTTTAGCCATCAGGCAATTCGCATGGTTTCCAAAATTGTACTAGTACAAACTATAGTTATTAGTATAGTGACCAATGACTATATTAGTAATTTCCCACACCCCTGCATTAATGCATTAATGGGAATGATTTACCTAAAAATATGGAAGATATGGATTCACAGGGCTATTAATAGACATTCTTTCTTGCTTCTTTGTCAATTTCAATTTTCTTTTGCCTTTCAGCCTTGGCCTTCAAATTTCAATTTTTTGTGTAGTTTGAAGATTTAGGTTTTAATTTTAGGCAGAGATGGACACACCAATTAGGTTGAGAACTACATCCATTGATGAGAAAAATCCCTTTTTGGGTAGGATACCAGATGAAGTACTCACTTCCATTTCCAAGGAAGTGGGATCTTTCATTAACAATGTTGTGTTGATGGTGCTCGTCCATGAGTTCATTCACAATGAGAAGAGATACCGTGTCAGTACGGATATTACATCCCGCTTCCTGGCCTCTCTTCTCGACCTTAGAGGAGAGAAGGTAGACATGCTTATGCTGCTATGGAATGTTTTCAAGGATCAATTTTTGGTGGATGACGTCCAAGTCATTTTCTTCGTAGAACCGGGGTTGGGTATCCCTTGGGCTGATAAAATTGAAAAGCTTATCTAGTAAGGTAGAAATGTGGAAAGGAAACCCTAGCTACTGAACCTTAATGAAAGGTAGCTGACATGACATTTGAACTGGGTGTGGCTGGGGTGGGACTTCCTGCAGAAGTGGTTTCACCTCAACGACTTTGAGGAGATGGACTACAATTGGCTCGATGAATTCAGGGAGATTATCCTCAACAAACAATTCTTCTTAGATAGGGATGGAGATGAAGACCCTTAGTGTTTATGTTCTTGAAATGGGTTTCCACATTTCATTTTTTTTTCTTAAATGATCAACCAGTGCCCTTGTGGAAATGTATTTTGTAACTGTTTGGATACTTCTCATTTTATGGGTAAACATACTTCCCATTTTGTAGGTGTTTACGGAGTGACTATAGTCTAAAGTTAACTATAAAACTCTATAATTATAAAGTATATTATAATATTAATGATGTAAATTTTTGAAATAATTAACGAAATTTTTTCTATTCGACTCTTAATAATTATTGTAATTTTTCTATCTTCCTCCACAAACGAGACTTGTATCAGTGTGTGAGATAATAGATTGTTTGCGTAATATTATTTAATTGCAAATTTTCAAAGAAATCTGAAGACTTCATATTGTTTAATTGCAATTTTATAAAGAAATCTAAAGACCTTAGACCTTAGACTTTACTTTTGATAAATAATAAATAATGAATTATATGCCCAATGCCCATTCAGTGAATCGTGATTCACATTGCCAGATCAATGTGTGAATCTATGATATCATATCATATGTATTATAATTTATGAACCAAAAAAATGTAACAATGTTTAATGTATGTATGTGATTTATTTAAGAGTATTAACTTGATTTTTCCATGTCAATGACAAATGTAATTATCATTATGTGGCATGTGTGCGACTGCGAATGTAGAATTGTAAAATTTTAAAGCCTTTTATAAATTATGGTTAGTAATCAATTAATAAATAATTAGAGTATTAGACAGTTATCTGTGATTGTAATATTTTAAATTTAGTTAGTTATTTTTATATTAGACAGTTTCAATATTTAATCTTATTTAAATTTAATAAATTTGTGGCGTATGGTGTTACATGTAACTGTATTTTAGGAGACCATTGGAGGAGCAGAGATCAATGACATACGATGTATTTTGGGTCGAAAGAGAAAACAAATCCCATTTCTGCAATCCTATTCTGAAATCATGACACTTGTACACTCATTCAATCGGATGACACATGGTGACATGACCACTCACACAATCGGTGTCATCCGACAAATATAATTCAAAGTAAATAAATAGGACCCACCACACATGATAGTGACTTCAAGTGATTGTTGGATGAGTAGAGATCAATGATTACAATGTACGGTGTATTTCAGGCCGAAAGGGAAAATAAATCTCATTTTTGCAATCCTATTCCAAAATCATGACACATGTACACTCATTCAATTGAATGACATGTGACCACTCACGCAATCGGTGTCATCTAATAGATATAGTTCAAAGTAAATAAATGGGACCCGCCACAATTACAAATGATGGTGACTACCACCGATCGTTGGATGAGTAGAGATCAATGATGTATGTTGTATTTTAGGCCGAAAGGGAAAAGAAATCCCATTTTAGCAATCCTCTTCTAAAATAAAGACACGTGTACACTCATTCAATCAGTGTCATTCGACGATGAGTGATGACTAGAAGACTGAAAGATAAAGGAATATTAAAATAAACTAGCGACTGTTGGATGAGCATAGATCAATGACGTGCGGTGTATTTCGAGCTAAAAGGGAAAAGAAACCCCATTTTTGCAAACCTATTCCACAATCATGACATGTGTACACTAAGCTAAGTTTAATTAAAATCGTAATTGGAGTAAAAGAGTAACTTAACATTTAATTAGTAATAAGCTCAATTTGACCGCTAGCCAAACAATTAAGTGCCAAGTGTCCTAGTGACCTCAGATATCTGGAGAAGCAATAAAAGTTAACATGAGTGATAGTAAAATTTAACATGAGTGATGAGTCATGATTGATGATTTAGTACTACTCACTATTGTACAATTTTAAACTAAGTTTTTATATTTTTAGTTCTTACTAGTATTATGTATTGGAGAATCAGAGATTCAGAAAGGGGTTACGGGTAACAGCTTCTAGGTTGAGGATTGAGGAATGCAACATATTCTCTTAGCTCTCTACCCACTCACAGTTTGAAAAAATCAAATTTCTAATTAAAATCCTAAACACCCACGTCCCGCCCTTTAAATTTTTTAAATCTAGAGGTTTACTGTTTAGATTGTAGTCATAGAATTAGGGTTGAATTTTCAAACATGCCTATAAATTGTAGTTGTCACTAGTATACCATGGTCCATGATGGGAAAAAAAAATACCAAGAGTACGAGTAAAGGGAAAAGAAATAAAATAGAGATAATAGACTTCCACAAATTGGTTAAAACACTAGGTTTCACTGATGAATTGCATGATATTTTTTATCCTGTTATCCATGGAAATAAGGGAATCATGGAAATTAGATTTGCACTTGAAAATAAGTGTAAAGATCTAATGAAGGATTCAAAATTTTGTCCATTTAACAACATGTTAAAGGCAAACATAAATAAAATTGCACCGCGGGTTGTTGGGTCAACACACATGGAGTTACCTCAAGTATTCCCTTGTCCAAAAATTGTCATGCTTTGCGCCCAAAATTATGATGAAAATAGAAAAGAAATTGTCAATAAAAATACTTAGAAGGAAATTTTGTCAATAATAGAAACTGAGTTTTCTATTCTATTGGACCTAGGGTTTGAAGCACAAAAATCAAATGTGCACATTGACTTGGGAAAGCTGACAGAGACTTATGAAAATTTAGATGCAAAATGGAAAGATTCATATATCATAGGAATAACAAGAAGTTCTAGTCTGGATCCAGATCATAAGCCTCCTTATGATTATGATATTTTTTTGCAATGGGTTCAAGATAGTATTTCCTTGCTAGCATTTTTTTTGGGATTGAATAGTAACAAAGAAGTGGGTGCCAGCATTCTTGAAATGATTTTTCATATTCATTGTGAAAAAGAACTAGTAAAATATAATTTTATTGAGCACACTATTTATTACATGCAAGAACAATTGCTAATGATTAAAAGAGGTTCACAAAAGACATTTAGGTTCACAACCTACTTGTGCTATCTTCTTTTAGCAAAGAATTGTGCAATATTTCAGACAAACAAGCTTCAAAGTCAGGTCCAAAATGCACTATATGAATGGACACCTCAGATAAGGATGAGTGATAACAGAAGGAACTATAAAAGTTTTGTAAACTTATTTTTTGCACCTATGTATCATAAAATTATAGGCACTCTATTGCCTATATTTCACGTGTCTTGTAGAGATTGCATTCAACTCAGAAGTCAAATATAATTGGCTGACTAGTACTTCATGGAAGACTACACTGTGTTAAAGTTTTACAGTTCAGTGGTAGAACCCTACAAACTTCTAATACATTTTACAGAGAGGGTATTTGCATTGGAATATGGCCGGCAGATGGAGAGCATAGATGCACTCTTTAATGGTCACCAAAATAAAATGATATTTCCTTCCTTGCCTTTCTCATTAGGAGGGTTCACATTTGAGACAAAAGGATTCAAAGTGGCAGAGACTTTTTTTCAATTTTTTCCTTTTTTGTTGACAGTCACTGGTAGTATGATCCACTAAACATAATTGGATCAAAGCTTAGAGAAAATGGGAGCTTCAAAAGAAAATGTCAACATGAAAGTATGCCATTAATAGAAAAAATTAAAAACATGGAGTCCTGGGACGAGGTCAAAAAAGAGATGGAGAAATACGCTGCTGAAAAAAATATTTCAATACAGGAATTGCCATCACAAGTTATTGCATTGCACAAGCATAAAGTAAAAGTGTAGCAAAAGACATCCTACAATTTCTACCAGCAAGCTGCTCAACCTCTACAAAAAAATATTTCAAACAAAATAATGCTTCAATGTAAAGATGATAGTTGGACTGCAACCAAAATTAAAGATTTTTGGGAAATGAGGAAGAATCTCAGCGAGCCAAAGACCTCTACAGATCTTTATGATCTGGACGAGGATGAAATATTTAGCGATTTGTGGAATACGAAGCATCCTAGTCAAGCACATCATAATGATTATGATTATCAAGATACTAGTTTTGATGGGTGGGATTTTGTGACAATTTCTATTGGAGTCAGTGCATCCACAAAATAATAAGATTTTGAAGAGGGATGCAGCTGCTACAGCTTGTGATGTAGAATCTGCATCAAATAAGTTATTTCCCACATATGACTCAAAAAAAGAAATGATGGAGTTCATGGTTGTTATGCCCCCAACTAGAGATAACAATCCACCAGAGAGTCAGATAGATCCATCTGGATTTATCAAAAATTAAAAATTTGGACAAGATAAATGTGTCAAAAATGACCAACCAAGTTGTCTATAGTTCAGTGATGAAGTTGGAGAGAGAAAATGGAAAGCTTCAGGGTAGAATAGAAAAGTTACAGGAGGACCTGGAAAATGAAAAGGCAAAGGAGAAAGCAGAAGATAATAGGTGCAAATAATTAGATAAAAGGATTAAAAATTCATCCTCTAAAGAAGCAATTGTTCAGCAAGAACATATGGAGGCAGAACTAAAATTTGTGAGGGAAAATTTGGAAGAGATCAATAAAAATATAGAGGATGAAAAATCCTCTTCAGTAAAATTATACAAAAGCTTGGAGAGTGCGGCACAAGTAAACAATAAATTAAAGAAAGAATCGGAGGATGAGAGGGTAAAAGAAAAATAGTGGGAAGAGGAAGCAGAGAAAATAAAAAATAGACTGAACACCAGTTGTCAGAATTGAGAGAAGACCTAAAGAAGGAAAAAAAGACAATTAAAACTTACAAAAATAGCTTGATGACCAAATGAAAAATACAGTCAAGAAAATAAAAAGAGAACTTTGGGGGAAAATAAAGGTGACTGGTGATAGGTTGTGTGATTAGTTTGAATTGAATGAAAGTCTTAGAGATGTTTTTGAGAAGCTCAAAGAGCACATTGACAAAAACAAAAAAAATTGTCAGAGAGAGAAAACTGCAAAATAGATTTTGAAAAAAATAAACACAACTAGTGACAGGCATTTGGAAAGCAAGGGAATTCATGAACATGCTCTTGCATCAATAAAAAAAACCTTTGTCTTACCAAATGTTAGAAACTAAAGGAAGTAGAGGAAACTCTTGCCTTATTTGAGATAAAGCTCGCCAAGATGAATCAAACAACAACCGAAATGATAGGTCATGGTTTACCGAGTCCTGGTCCTAGTAAATCATTAACAAATTTCATTGGAAGATAAGATTAAAAAAAAAGGTTGTTGGAGACAATGAGTACTGATTTAGGCAAGCTTCCTCAAGACACAACTCATGAAGGCATTGCAAACTGCATCAAACCATTGACAAATTTGAATGCAGTATTGGAAGGATCATTGCTTTCAAGTCAGTCTAACAAGTATGAGTAGCTGATGAGGTTGCCGGTCATCTACTATAACTTGAAAAATATTAACCTTCCAAGTGATGTAGAATGGAGCTTATTAAACAAATTGGAAGAATCATCTTGATGTAATGAAAAATAGTATGTGAAAGTACTTTTAGTTTCAATAATCTCTATGTTATTCATCTATTGGCTTGAATTGAGTTAAAAGTAACAAGTTTGAACTTTGTTTTTTTAACAAGATCAATGTAGCAGATGCTATAATGCTATTGCTAATTTACTAAACCGACCTGTGAAATGAAGAAATGTATAGTTGTAGAGATGGTGTACTGGTCTTGACTCTTACTAATTTTGATTTTGATTTTGTGACTTCACATTAAGAAAATTGACCTGAAGCTATTGTTTCTCCCTTGTCTCTATAAAAGGGAATTCAGGGTCATTTGCTAAGGGTAATGGAATTGAAATTGGGTATTGACTCTTGAGTCATTGTCAATTCAATTTTGCAAACAGAATCACACAGAGTTGTGTTCTACTTCTTACTACTATTAATGAATGAATTGTTACATTGTGTCATATTTGTAAATAAACTAATGAGAATCTCTATTTCTAAGAATTGTATCATATGAATTGCTATGTTTTCAAAAAAATAAAAAATAAAAAATATAAGAATTGTACCATATCAGCTGAATAATGCAAAAGATAACCATTATTAGTTGTATAATTCATGAGATTATCAACTACATTCATGTTTTTGAATTTTGACATTGGAATATGATATTATGCATGATTGATGAATGATGATGAGATACAGAAATAGATAGTAGACTACAACAAAAAATTTAATAAATACCTAGGACCTGCTACTTCTACAAAGGTTCAAGTTGCCACATCATCTCATTATTGAGATCCTCGGATTCATTTCCATCAACTTCATAGCCTCCTTGGTTCTTTGATATGTTTTCTGCACTCTACATACCTTCTCTTAACTCAAGTTCAATGCTAGCATTACTAGTACCAGTAGCAGTACATGAGTCAATGATAGTCACATCATTGTCTCTGGCACTCCCACTTTATTTTGAAATGTTTCCCAACCCTCTTCTCTGACATTTATTCCTCCATAATTTCAGTGCCTTGTCGTAAGGAAAAGTATGAACTTCACACCTAGATGTATAGATCCTCAAGAAATTTTCCAAATTTTTGTCTAGTTTGTTTCTTAGCTTTGACTTTAGGAACCCCAAAGCACTAAAAACTCTCTCATCTGGCACTGACCCCAATATCATGGTCAGACATAAATCAGCAAGCTTGAAAAATTCTGATATTGAATCAATCAACATTTCGCCCTCAGCTAGATATTTCCAAAGCCTTGTTGTCGATCCATCTTTGTGGGGGTTCTCCATAATATTATATTGTTCCCTCATTGTCTATGAAAAATGGCTTGATTGTTCTCTCAAATGAGATTCATCTAAAATTCCATTTAGAGTTACTCCATTTAACTCTATAGTTTTGCAAAAATGATCTATCAAAGTTAGTAGCTTATTTTGATAATCCTTCGAATTGTTCATACTCCAATATTGAGGAAACACAATAGACATGGATTCAAGTAGTTTGACTGGAGGGAATCTTACTCTAATCTCTAAATAAAGATCATAGGTAGTGCACTTCATAGAAGTAGTTACAAACTCAACAATCTTGGTAAAGTCTTCCCTTTTAACACTTGATACTCGCTTCCTATTATTCCTTCCTGGTTCCTTAGACTCGACCCTGGCATAGTAGTACATTGGTATCTCAACTCTACGTACTTTTACACATACTCCCCATTTACACTGATCTTTAAAAAGTTGTCAGGATTGTCCATATCTGTGATTTTAAGCCAACTGGCAAATTTTACATCATCACACGATCCATAGAGATTATCTAGCATCATGCATGTCAATTTATGAAGCACAACATCTTCTGCAATATACATTTCTCTTTGCTGGGTCTTTTTCATTATATTTCTCATTTCCTCTAGTAGGGGGAGAATATCTGCTAACATTAAGAGTGTCTCTACATTAGATAACCTTCATAGCAGCTCAGGAAATTTGGGTAGCCTTGCTTCTTCATGACTTGAGTTTGTTAGACCAAGCAACGATTGATATTCTAAAAACACTCGATGCGCTGGTCCATCCAAAGAGATCCATCTAGTATCTATCCTTCAGAAGCTTGTTCCCATTGGATAGTCCTTTGGCAAAGTGTTTAAATTCCCTCAATCATTTCAAACTTTGACAGAAGTATTGGTAGATCTCTTTTATTAAAACTTCAATATTTTATACTTGACCATTCTTGCTAACAACTCCAAAAGCTAGATTCATTCTATGGGCCATGCAGTGAATGTGAGTAACGTAGGGCACACAAGAAGATTGTATCTTTGTGTAAATATTTTCCCTATGGCCTTGCATTACTGAAGCTCCATCCGCTCCAACACTCACCAACTTATTGGAAATTGTCATGTCATTTATACCTCCATATTCAATTAGATATCTCTTTACTAGTTCAAATAGATTTTTTAGCTGTCACATTATCGTTCATTTTAGCAACAGTTAGTAGATGAGGTTGGTGGACAAAATTGTGTACAATATAAGCATGCATTCATACCCACAAAGTATTATCTACTGCTATAACCTCATCTAAAGACAATGCAATAAAATTTGACTCTTTAATTTTTGCCTTTAGATCCTCTTTTTCAACATTGGCAAGATAACTTTCCCATTCCCATCCACTATTTACTAACCAATGACTGTTAGGATAGTTAGGAATTTCAGAAAGTGTAATAAAGCACTCAATGATGGGTAGTCTGCCATAGGATGCCCTCTACTCAAAATATTAAAATAAACACTTAACTGATCAACTTTTCCCATTAGTTCTACTTCCAGTGTTTTTCTAAAACAAGCTTCAATAAAGCCTTTAACTTGAGCAGGCTTCACCTGTATATTCAACTGAAATTCATATAATTTTGCATTCCTAACATGGAGAGGTTCATCCTTTGTTTTCCATCTTATCACTGATTTTCCAACTCCATCTATGGTTTTCTTTTCGTAAACTTTACCCATATGCTTCTCTATGGTGTCAATTTTTAACTGTAACCTCTTTTCCTTCTTATTTATCTTGGTGAAAATCTTACATTTGCATTCTACAAGAAGTTGAAATTCAATTGGATTGTCCACTAGTTCAATGAATGGATACTTTGACACCCATTCTGTTTGAAAATTCCTCGACGACTCCCACTTTTGATCTTTTTTTGAATTGTTTTTTATTTTATTTTTCCCTACACCATCATCATCTCTGACATTCTCAATCTCATCCAAGTTGATTATATCATTATGGCTACTCTAGGTATTTAACTTAAAATCCTCTTCAAGTTCATCATGATCTGAGATATCAGGTTCGCCTACCTCTTTAATATGTCGTGTAGTTTTAGGTTGTGAATCTTCAAAATCTACTTGTGATGAAGCAGCTTCCTGATTTTGGATAGAAACATTTCCAACACCATGACCAAAGTACGATGATAAGGTTCTACATTTTTCTGGCCTCTCTTGGCTTTCCCCACTTGCAGGAGCCTTACCCTTATTCTTGTTACCCTTATTTTTGTTCGACATCTCCATTCTCCAACGACTTCCACTGCAAAAAAGAAATGTTAAATTGTTGAAGAAGTGACAATAGACTATAATATATAAATATGATTATGGATTTATTGGCCCTAAAATCATGTCTGAGGTCTCCCTGGTCACTAGTGTTTGCTAAATGGTTACCACTAAATAATAATGAACTCAAAATTACAAAGTCACGAAATAAGTATCACTTACCTTTGCGTCAAATTAAATTGCAATCACTACTCGCCAATGCAGTATGCAGTTACAATCAACAATATGAAACTTTTCTATCAATCAAATGTTTTTATGCCATCCATATTTGGCAAATTTGATGGGAGGTATTAGGTCAAGGTATACAAATGTGGCGAAGCCCGCGTAATTCTAACATGTCTTTTATTATTTGCAAGGCGATTATGGGTTGTCCTATACAAAGGTATGATTAATAAAGTTGGTAAATTTGGGTTGGGTTGAGACATGCGTCCACAAAATGCTAGGCTAATTTGGGGCAGCCTATAAATATAAATGTATAAAACTATTGGCGAATATACGTTATCCATTTGGGTCACGTATAAATTATAGGCAAATTTTCAAAATTTATGGGGACCAAAAATTAGATTCCATTGGCAATGATGTTTAAGAAAACTAGAAAATTAAATAAAGCAATGGGTGATGGGCCCGGGCATTGTTCCCAATATTAATAATTTTTAGGAGATAGGGTCAACCTAATAAATGACAAAAAATTGCCAATTCCCTGCTCACTGACATGTGACATTTGCCAATTGGCGAATAATCGCCACTAAAGTTTTTGCTGGCTAGAATCTGTGTGAACATACATCATAAAACAGATCTACCTGAGGTAATCACTATAAACTCTAAAGTGGGTAAGTACATCCAAACTGTTGAATATGAATCGCTTCCCTTTGCTTGTTTTTCCTGTAAAAAAGTTGGTCATTGGGCTAAACACTGCCCGCTGAAAAAACCAAAAGAAAAAGAAGATCATCAAAGGGAACCTAAAAAAGTATGGAAGAAAAAAATCAATCCTAATGATAATTCTTTAGGGAATCCCGATTTAGGTCAACAAGAGAAAAGAAAAGAGAGTTTAAACAACAATGAATTAGAGGTAAATTAGTTACCTGAAAACCAAATCAATTTGGATAAATAGCCTAGTATTGATCAAGAAGTCAGAGTAGAATCTAGTCAAGAGTAGGGACAGCCTAAGGTGAAGGAGATAGAAGCTACTAATAACGCTACCAAGTTGAATGGTCCATAATATTTATCCCCTTCTAGAGCTGAAATTCCTATTCCTGATGAAGGAATTATTGGGGAACATGACCTTAATAGCAATTCTTCAGAAGATAGTGATGATGATTCATTATCCCCTATTGTTGCTCTGTGGAGTGTAGAAAGCCTAGAGAGAAACTTGAGTCTAGAGATAAACCTAGAAAAACAAGAAGCTCCTTGGTCACAGGTAAAGAAAAATAAAAGTTTCAATAAAAACTCAGTCAAAAAAGGTCACCATAACAATAGTACTTCAAGTGAATCTACTAAAAAACAAGAAAATCATAGTCAAGGGGGAGTACAAACTAGAAGACAACTCAAGGCTGATGTTGGCACTCCTAAAAGTAAAAAAGGAAGGGAATCACATAAGAAAAAAAAGAGTAGGAAGAAAAATAGAATATAGAGGATGGAAAATAACGCACCATCCCTGAGATATGTTCTCCAAGTCTTTAATATGAAATTTATCTCTTGGAATATAAGAGGGCTTATTAGCCTCCATAAACAGGATGTTCTTAGGAACATGGTTAGAGATAGAAAACCTAATATTTTACTTATCCAAGAAACTAAAATGACTAAAGAAAAACTAGAAAAAATGCATGTGTCTAAAGACTATGGGAATATTGGAGGTGATTCTGAGGGTGCTTCAGGTGGCATAAAGAGTTTTTGGAATAATAAAAATGTTGTGTGAAATTTAATTCTCAGTGCAAAGAACATTTTAGTGGTAAAGATTACTTTCCTCAAGGAGAACTTCAGCTGGAACCTTATCAATATATATGCCCCTAACACTAGAGGAGGTAGACAGAATTATATGCAAAGATTGAAAGAAATATGTAATCTTTATCAAGAAATCAGCTGGATGATCATGGGAGACTTCAATACTCCTCTCAAAAATGAGGAAAAAAGGGAGGGATTACCTCCCAAATTGATAGCAAATTTGATTTGATGGAATTCATCAATGAGGAATCCTTATTAGATATTGACTTGGAAGGCATTGAATATACTTGGTCGAATAGATGTATGGGGAAGGATTTGATCTAGGTGAAACTAGATAGAGCCCTCTTAACCCATGATTGGTTGTCTGGGTACTTTTGTACTCTTTCTGCTGAACTCCGTATTGGATCTGACCACTATCCTATATCCCTAAATATTAATTAGATCAAGGGTAGAAAGGATATTCCCTTTAGATTTAAAAGAATGTGGCTAGCCCACCCTAATTTAAAAGATAAGATTGAGGAATGGTGGAACTACACTATTAAAGGGGGAGCTATGTATAGAATGGCTAAGAAACTGAATACAATTAAAATTAATCTGAAAAGATGGAATAAGGAAGTGTTTGGGGATATATTCCATCTAAAAGGGAATTTGCAGAATGAAATTAAGGAAATTCAGGACAATATCCAGAAGGAGAGTCTTTCAGAGGAAATTAGAACCAAGGAAAACAAACTTCTAGTATATTATCATAACATTAATACCAAGGAAGAATCTTTCTAGAGATAGAGATCTATAGCTCTTTGGCTTAAGGTAGGGGATAAAAATACAGGATTTTTCCACATGACGGCTTTGAAACCTAAAGTTATTAATAGGATAAAGAATCTCCAATCTAAAGGTAAAACTATAAGGAAGGAGGAAGATATCAGATCAGAAATGTTAAGATACTTCTCAGAGCTGTTGGCTAAGGAAAATAATTTGAATAGATCTAATCATGAAAACATTCTCTCTATCATTCCCAAGTTGGTTAATGATCCTTCTAAAAAAATTCTCCAAGCTATCCTTTCAAATGAGGAAATCAGAAATGTTGTCTTCTCCTTTAAAGGAGAAAAATATCTTGGCCCAGATGGCTTCCCTATGTTGTTCTTCTAGCAATTCTGGAATATTATTGGTCAAGATGTGCACGATGCTATCATAGAAATCTTTGGCACTAGATTTATTCTCAGGGAATTAAATGCTACTTTCTTGGTTCTTATTCCTAACAAACCAGGACCCAATACTATGGAAGAATTTAGACCTATTAGGTTGTGCAATTCTTTATACAAGATTATTTCTAAAGTTATTACCTCCAGACTGTTTCAGTTGCATCTGAATATTATTTCCCCCTATAAAAATGATTTTGTTCCTGGGAGACAAATCCTCGATTCTAATATCATGGCTCATGAGAATATCCACTCTCATGGAAAGGCAAAAAATAGGGCTTCATGATGAAACTGGACCTATCTAAGGCTTATGACAGAGTCGATTGGCAATTTCTGCAGATGGTGCTATCTTCTTTTGGTTTTAACAAGGAGGTTATCAAAATTATTATGCAACTTTTGACTACTGTTTCTTCCTCTTTCATTGTTAATGGGGGATCTTCTACTTTTTCTAAACCTGCCAGAGGGCTAAGACAAGGAGATCCTATCTCTCCTATTCTCTTTGCTATACTTGTTGAGTGCCTTGGGAGGTATATCCATAAAAAGTGGAAAAAGGTGAAATAAGTGGTATACAACCCTCTTTAGCTAGAATAATCCACTCTCATGAGAAATTTGTGGTACTCTTATCATGGGAGAGTTGACTATTAAAGAAGCCAAAAATCTGAAGAAAGGACTTTCTATCTATACTGCGGCAATTGGCTAGCTAGTTAATTGGACTAAGAGTTCCATCTTCTTCATAAATACTCTGGAAGAAAGAAAAAAGAAAATGTCAACTATTCTTGGTTTTACTATTGGGAAACTTCCTTCATCTTACTTGGGCTTACCTCTTTGCTCCAAACCAGCGGAAAGTTTTTGGCATACTCTTATAGATAGATATAACAATAAGTTTTTGGCATACACTTCGAAATCTCCTAGTTTATGGAATGAGCTTGTTTAGAATTCCCTACAAAATTGCTATTGAAATTGAGAAAATCTAGAAAAGATTCCTTTGGTCAGGGGTTGAGGAAAAGAAAAGACTGAGCCTTGTTTCTTGGGATAAATTTTGTAAGCCTAAAAAGCTGGGAGGTATTGGGCTGTGAACCATTAAAAACATAAATAAAGCCCTCATGGAAAAACATCTGCGGAGGATTTATGGAGATCAAAAATAATGGAACTGTATCATTAAAATAAAATATATTTTCCCCAATAATTCTTTGGAGGACTTTATAGGTGATGAAAATAGTACTAATGGCTCCTTCATTTGGAATAGTATCAAGTCTACCAAAGATTTGATTGTAAGAGGAAAAAGATGGAAGCTGGGAGACAGAAGTAGAATTTATTTCTGGGATGATGAATGGATCCACTCAGAGCCTCTATCCAACACCCAAGATTGGAAGAAAATCACTGAGAGATGCAAAGAATCTATTGGCACTAAAGCTATTGATTACTAGCAGGACAACAATTGGAAGAATTTGGGAGATATTGATGTTAGATTTATTTCCCTCCAGCGTGAACTACATACCTGGTATATAAAATATAACATCCAACATTTGATTGTGTGGAATCCTACTTCTGATGGCAAGTACATTGTGGCCTCCACTATTAAAATCCTCACTGAAAGAGAGGAAAGGTCTCCGTGCTCCTTTGTGTGGTATAAAAATCTCATACCTAAAATCAATTTTTTCTACTGGATCCTAATTCAAAATAAACCATTGACTCTTGATAATATTTGTAGGAGGGGTATAAATATTGTTAATAGATGTAGTATTTGTTTTGAAAATTATAAATTTTTTGATCATATCATAGTCCATTTCCTTTTCAATCGTAAAGTTTGGGATATCATCTTTAGAAAAAGGAATCTCTACAAGTGTTTTCCTTCTGTTTGGCAAGATTTTGTTGCTCAATGGAGCTACCCACCTCAGAAATTTATAGACAAAGATCTATGGTTTCTCATTCCTCCTCACTTTTTCTGGAGAATATGAAAAGAACACAACAATAGAATCTTCAGAGAAAACTAGTCTACCCCTAAAGTGGAAAGAAACCAAATTTGTAGGGCGCTGGAAGAAAACTTCCTTTCATCTAAATCAAAGTCTAACTTTAGTAAGAGGGAAAGTGACAAAAATGACAGAGATCCTAATCCTATCAATCAAAGATCTATGGCTACTTAGACTTCGCCCCCTAAAGACTAGGGGTAAAGTAAATTTTTATGGGGCAGCAAAGGGTAACCCAGGAACAAATGGAGGAGGAGGCATAATAAGAGATCAGAATTGTAATTGTGTTGGTGTGATTACTTCTCCATTGGGAATTAAATCTAACCATAGGGCTGAGGAAATGGAAGCTCTCAATATTATTTTGATGGCAGAGGAATTGGGCTATAAGAAGGTCTGGATGGAGGGAGAATATTTAAATATTATTAATAATATTAGAGGAAAAAGTAAGGTGTCTTGGACAATTGATCATATAATTTCTAAGATTAATTATGTGGCCTCAAAATTTACCTCCTTTTATGTCACTCATAATTATCGGGAAACTAACCAAGTGGCAAATAGTCTTTCCAATATTGGAGCTAAGATGATGTCACTTGCAAGTGGCACGGGAATGCTAAATTTAATGATGAGGTTGGATTATTGCTCAATTATGATTGGGTTTATAAAATGGTAGGTGAAGTTATTTGAATTAATCATTCTGATTAATGTTGATCTAATATGGGGAATGACGCCATCATCAAGCATGTGAAGTGTCAAACTTATGATGACTTCCTTCAACTGCAAGCCTTCTAGGGTATCATTAATTACTCTATTTTTTTGAATATTTGTATTCATTTTTAGCTGAAAATTAGTATGAAATAGAACAATGGGAGAGTTTATACCAAGATTGAAGAGAACAAAGAAATGAGGGGAGATTTGAAGAGAGAAGTACCTGTGGTGAGTAAATGGAGGAATGAAAAAGAGGTGTGGAGCAAGCTCAAGAAGGGTAAAGTTCACAGAAACTTAAAGTGTCTCCATGGAAACAACACGAAAGTGACAAAAGATTTTGTTAATGGGTGGGAGAATGGGAAATTGAACATTCTAGGCAAATTCGTTAAGCTCACTCTGGACTGCCTAGCAGAAATTACGGGTCTCCCTTTGAGGGAATGAATTTTTTAAAAGGAAAAAAAGAGGGAAACAAAGGGTATAAAAATTTCCCCAAGACTAATGAGGAGTGGGCCATGCTCATGAAGGGTGATCTGGACTATGTCAATCTGTCAAACATTAAGCACATATGGGCGTTCGTTATCAGGGCTATCATGGAGTACTTCACCCTTGATGGTAGGTATTCAAAGGTATACAATTACCATTTTTTTTTGGTTAACCATTTATGTCATTACATTAGGGTTTGATTTCCCTACTATCTTTTAAGCTTGATCAATCAGAGCATTATTGATCAAAGAGTTAAATCTTCCCCTATTTTACATGAGGGTCTAATTCTATTGATTAAGAACTATATTAAAAACCATATCCCTGACACCATTCCTAAGAGTATTGAGAATGTTAAGAGGAAGAGTATGGAGGCATCTACTGGTAAGAGTTCTAGGAAGGCTAAAGCTAAAAAAAATCCGTAAAGGCCCTATTATTGCTGATATCTCTTTGTTAATTTATGATGACATCGAGGGGATGAGAACTGATGATGAATAGGAAATCAAGTCTTCTGAGGATGAGGGTTTCACTAGGAAACCGAGCAATATTGATGATCTGAAGATGAAAACCATCATTACCAATGAGCCTTTGGGTGGTAAAGGTGATATTGAGGATACCCAGAAGATGGAGAACAACATCCTGGATGAAATCATTGAAGATATTGACAATATCATTATTACCCACATGGAGGACCATATTGTCAAAAATGATGGTGAGGAGGAGAAAAAAAAAGAAATTTAGGAATCTCACAGGGAGTTAGGGTACATTTATACCCACATTGATGACCGTACTATCAATAATGATGGTGAGGAGGACAAGAATCAAGAATTTCAGGAATCTCACAGGGAGTCAGGTTACATGGAGGAAATTGAGACTGACAAGGAAAAAACTTAGAATAATGAGGATAATACTGTCTCAAAAGAGGAAGCCAACAAAGGTAATAAGGATAACACAGCTAATGATAATGATGAGTAAAGCCAAGATATCTCAAACATTTTGAAGTGAAGAATGACCAGAACATGAGGAGCCTAGTTGACAATCTCCGTGAGAAAGAGGTTAATGTCAAAAGGGTGGCTACTCTTTCCTTCCTTCAAATGGCCAAAAATAAAGTAGAGAACAACTATAATATGGATAAATGGATTCAAGATGATATTAAGAAGATTCAAGCTAATTATAAGAACCTGGAAGAAAGAAATTCATTGCTAGAGGAAATTGTGGAAAAAATGCGCAATGATGCTATCATGTTCTAGCAAGGGAATGATGTGTTTGATAAGGTTAACAATATGGACACTAATATTAGCACCATGGTTGATAAGAGGCTCAAAAAAATAAATGACAAGGTTAACAACAACAAGGCTTTTCTCAAAAAACTTACAACTATCAACAAAATGGGTATGAAAAATTTTGTGGACAATCCAAATTCTTTGTATACCCTTCTGGATGGTAACTACAATGATAAGGCAAGGCAGGAGGATGATGGTCCTCAAGAAAATCATATTTTAGACACAGGTAAAAGGACTCGCTCCAACACTAAAAAGAAAGTTGATATTCAGATCAAAGATATCACTAAGTTGCGGGACTCGATCCAGAGCATGGAACTGCAGATGGTTGAAGTTCAGATGCTAGAAGATCAGATGGAAGTTGTTTAGCTTCTATGCTGGAATGTTTTGGTTGTTGGAATTTTTTTGTCTCCTATTTTCTAGAAGCTTTTAGTAGTTCACTGTTTTGTTTTTTTGTTATGATATCTACTATTTAATCTGGGGTTTAGCCCTCTTTTGTCTTTCTGTCATGTTTGACAGTTTGTTGTTATTTTAGTCCTTTCTTGTCTATCTTTCTAGTGCTTTGTAAAGGGTTTTGGGGCCCCTTCAAAACCTTCTGTTACCTTAATAAAAAACACGAGGAAGCTCACAAATCACAAAAAATACTTAAAACCCAAACTTCAGCAAAATCAAACAAGCTACAAAAATCAGCAATTTAGCATTGAAAAGACACTTTAAGATTGAAATATAAAAAATACCCAGAATATTCTATAATCATTCTATTCCTACAATCCTACTATTTCTATTAGAGACTACAAATTTCAATAAATTATTCATGCCAAACATGACAGATGACAAGTTTAGGATGACACTCAAAATGATACGCCAACAAAATGCCCAAAAATTAAACTTCAAATAAATTTAAAAAATTAAAACTCATTTGTCTAAATCCACCCAACCACACATTTCTCAAATAAAATTTCACTTTTGGGAACTTCATGAAAATATGGTAGCATAAATACTTTAAAACCTCAAATGCAATGTGGAAAAATAATGAAATACTCACACCCACCCAACTAGGTGGTAGAAAGAAATGAAATTGTGAGGGAACACTATTTCTCAACCCAAAAACTAATATCAATTTACTTTATTCAAAAATATGTATTGAATCAAAAGATGGAAAGAGCCATACCTTGCACAAAGTAGCAATCCCCAAAAGGGATGCAAGAAACCAAATACTCTAAGGAAAGGAAAATGATTCCATAGGAAGGTAAGGAACTGTGACACAAATCCAATGAGCCACTACCCACAAAAATATGACATCCATGTTTCTCGCAACAAACAAAAGTTGAGTTTCTCCACAAGAGGGTTGGATCAAATTCACAAATCTCACCAAAACCAAAAGTGAGAAGTGAGTGAAAAGAACTCACTTTAAAAATATAAAGCACTCTTCCAATGTGACTTTCAAAATAGAATATTTATATAATTTAAATAATCTATTTGTGCTTTTCCCCAAATTAAATAAAATGATTCCAGATAATTGGAATCCAACTATGGAAAATTTTCTGGTAAATAAAACAACTTTGAAATTCCCCAAAATACATTAAAAAATCAGAATATATTCTAAATCCTTCCATGACCACTGCAAAATTCTAAATGCACGGGCACACTCACAAGTCTAACATAGTATGCAATATGAATCTAGATTTATCAACACATACTGGAGGGAATACTATAATAATTAAGGATACATCATCCATACATGGACGATATTCACTTACTATGAAAGGCCAAAGTTACTATCTCTTGCGCCACTATCGGGGATATAGACACACTCAAATCTTGCAAGTCAGGTAGAATGTTTCTAGTACCTTCTCGTTGAAATAAGAAAACATCAAGTATATATACTCATGATATTAATAGATGAAACACATATAATACATAATAACAACAGTGAAGGAGAGTGATACATCATTTAGATCTCACGAATGAGTGACTACAACTCCATCTCACTTTGTACTAGAACAAAGGGCATAATGCCTAAAAATTGTGCAATAAATTAGTAAACATCATATCATCATTGGATTTAAATCAAAATCATTTAAATAAATCATCCTACAACTTTTCTTAGCATAACTCACTGAAAGTAAATAACTTATATATCCATAGCATAAATATGTAATAATCAATGAGTCTAACAACATCATCCTGATACATAATCAAAAGTATCAAATGAAAAATACACTAGATATCATCATAAGGCATCATCATGCATATATGATAAAAATACTTATAACAACATAATCTAACATATAAATCATCAATATTGCAGTAATCAAAACAAGGTGCAGTAATCAAATGCATCACATAATACAACTACCAGATCACATCTCATGGGTACTCACAGAATACCATCGTGATACACCCAAAATCTAGGTAATGACTAGCCCATACCTCAATGAAACCATGAATCACATCATAATCTTAACTGTAATCCTAGAAATGAACACAGGAATAAACTGAACCAAGTGCATCTCACAATACCAGCATAACACCATGACATGAGAAAAGTCACCAAATCACAAGATTGGCTCAACCAATCACATAGGAGAAACACCAATAATTTTGAAGCCAAACAAAGTCATAAAAAATTAGGTATACAACTAGCCACCTAAAAATAGTGCTCACAACCAAGCATAAAACATAAACAACTTATCAATGCAATAACATAAATAAGATCACCCTAAGGCAAAAACCTCACACAGGTCCACATGATCACACAATACAAGCATGAAGAGTTAAAACCACATCCATAAGGATTTCATGTAGGAATAAAATGGGAGAGGAACTAGATCATCCCCCCAAAGACTAAGATTACTCCTGGAATCCTGCAATTCAAACCAAAAATCACACCAAGTGCAAGATCAAGAACCAATCCAAAATGCAAGAATGTCCACACAATTTCTCCACAATTCTGGCCAAATCAAACCAATTTCTTACTACCTAACTATTAGAATAGTCCCAAAGGATAACTAAGAGGGGGGGGGTGAATTAGTTATCAATAACTTTAATTATTTTTCTTCTTTAACTTTAGAATACAACAAAGTAAATCCTCAATCAGATAACACAGTACACAACACACAATTTGATTACGGAGAAACCAAATGGTAAAAACCCCGGTGGGAATTAGCACCCACAATGAACTATACTTGTTTATAGTAATCCCTATTAGAAGATATCTCAACCCTGTTAGGATTTGTACTTTACAATGCAATAAGTATAGTGACCTGGTTAAGGGTCAGACCCTGTTAGGATTCTTTTACAAATAACCCTATTAGGGGTGGTGGATTCACTATCCAAAAGCTCACTGCTTGATGGTGAAGGCTATAACCTTCTATATAACAGATATGCACTATATCTAATGATGAACTTTAGAGTAGACCTAATGTCTTGATCAGTTCTAGTGTATTACAATCTTTCACTTCTTCTTCACATAGATTCTTGATGAATGAACAAACTCTGATAATCTGCTCTATACATCTTTCTTCTCTTTTTGTATCATTCACACTTAGCGTGTCACCTTTGAATTTCTATAAGTATCTTCCTCAAAGTATGAGATCATGGGACCTGTAAGACAACTCTTCATAACATCCTTGTCAGTTCTACTAAGCACGCAAGCATTATTACAAGTATGCAAGTATAAACTAAATAGATGCGACGCTTCACTAATCAGCCTCACCAATTTAACTCTAACTTTGCAATCTTCTTGAAACACGTTTGGCGCCTTTAGATTAATATCATAAACTCATAACTAATCATGAATATTGATGCAGGACCATCCTGGGTGTAAGGGTAATCTTGCATCACCCAAAAATATTTCTGTTTTCTTTTCAATAAGGGCTACCTTGTGCAGAGCTGCTATTTATGGAAACTTGCTATTTTTAGTAAGTTGGCCATACGATC
>MU223928.1:1257445-1280683 GCA_018584345.1 Thuja plicata | reverse complement strand
TCATCTTCAATCATAGGTGCATATTCATAGTACCTCTCTTGAACCATAAAATTTTCATCAATATTAACATGCATGCTTTCAATTATCTTCTTTAATCTCAAATTGAAACATCTATATGCTTTTCTTTCAGTAGAATAACCAAGGAAAATACCTTCATCACTTCTGGCATCAAGCTTACCAACACCATCATCTCTCTTGATGTACCACTTGCTACTAAAGATTCTGAGATACTTTACTATAGGTACATTGCTAAACCAAAGTTCATAGGGTATCTTATCTGTGCCTAGCCTCAATTGAGTTCTATTGATAGTATATACTACTATGTTCACTACAACTCTCCAATAGGTGTGCACAACTTTTCCTTCAATCATCATATTGCACACTATATCAAGTATGATCATGTTCCTCCTTTCTGCAATACCATTCTACTCAGGGGTTCTAGTTGCACTCAACTGTCTTTTAATACCATATTCTTCACAATAATCATAAAATTGATCAGAGGTGAACTCTCCTCCTTTATCTGATCTCAGACATTTCAGTTTTAATCTGGATTCATTCTCAACTTTAGCTTTGAATATTTTAAAATTCTCAAAGGCTTCAGACTTCTCCTTTAAGAATGAAACCCACATCATCCTAGAAAAATCATCAAAAAACAAAATGAAATACCTTTCTCCATAGTATGATCTTATTTGGGTAGGACCACACAAATATGTATGCACTAGCTCCAATTTGTTCTCAGCCGAGTTCTTCTTTCTTCTGAAGGAACTCCTTACATGCTTACCCATAAAAAATTTCATGCATATTGTGTCAACTAGTCTTGCAATACTTGGTAGGTCTCTAACTACCTTGACATTACTGATCTTTACTATGTTATCAAAATTGATATGACAAAGTCTCTTGTACCATAACCATCTGCCATCCACATTTGCAACAAAACAACTTACATCAGAATTGAGCTGGAAAACATTACCTTTTGTTTTGGAGCCTGATGCAATCATGTCTCCATACTTGTTGTTAATGATGCATTTGTTTTCTTTTAACTCCAAATGATAACCTTTTTCAAGTAGTTGTCCAGCACTCAGCAAGTTATGATGTAATCCATCAACATATAGAACATCATCTGTTTTGTTCTTTCCATCCAAAGTGATAGAACCTCTGCCTATGATAGGTTTAGGAGTGTTATCTCCAAATCTAACCATACCACCTTTGTATTTGTCTAATTGAACAAATCTATCTTTGTCACCTATCATATGATGGGAGCATCCACTGTCAATGATCCAATCAGTTTTGATGTCTGCTTTGGAAATTAAGGCTAACTCTTGTTCTTCCTTTTCATCTTCAATGTCCATTTCCTCAAGAAACCTTTCCATGTCTCTAAGGGAAACAAATCCAATTTCATCTTCTCCTAAATCTTCATCAGTTACACCTTCTTCAACATGATAACATTCCTTCTTATATTTGGGTTTGTAATCAAATCTGAACTTCTTGACTCTTGTGGGACACTTAGATGCAAAGTGACCAATCTTGTTACATGAAAAAAATTTGAATGGAAGTTGTCCTTCATATTTTCCTTTACCTTTATTTTCTCTTCTAGCAATCATAACAATGATTTCTTCTAGTTCTTCATCAACTTCTTCTTTCTCATTATGATTGGAGATGTGTAAGGATTTCTTACCATGGACTGAGGCTTTGAAAGTTGTTTCTCTTTTAGGTTCAGGCTTCAATCTTGATATCTCAAATGCAGAGATTTTGCTGATCAAGGTCTCTCTCTTGAAGTCTTGTGAGAATTGCATGGTTTCCTCTAGAATACTTATCTTGTTTTCATAGTCTGATTTTAAAGTAGTTAGCAACTTGTCCATTATGTCTTCTTCTGATATTTCTCCACCATTGTTTCTGATTCCAGAGACTGCTTCATTTATCCTCTGATTGTAAGCTCTAATGTTCTCTTCAGGTAAAATCTCAAGACTGTTGTATTTATTTTTCCATGTCTTCCTACATGCATTCTTCACTTGAATATCTCCTTCAAACATATCTTCTAAATACTTCCATATGGTATATGCTCTATCAATTTTCTTGATCTCAGAAAATTCACTGTTAGATAAGGTGCTGATTAGGGCTTCTTTAGAAATTGCATTATTTATAAATATATCCTTTTGTCTATTATTAGCATCATCCTTTGCAAGGTCTTTCAGAGATGGAATTACAACCTCTTGTGTATAAATTTCAAAGATCTCAAAGCCAACACACCGTAGATGTGTTATCATTTTGTTTTTCCAATCCAGATAATTTTCTCCATCGAACTTAGGGCTTTCTTTTCGAAAGTAAGACATCTGATCTACCTTAAGTTGTTAGGCTTCTTCTCCAAGGCACTTGGCTCTAATACTAATTGTTAGAATAGTCCCAAATGATAACTGAGAGGGGGGGTGAATTAGTTATCAATAACTTTAATTATTTTTCTTCTTTAACTTTAGAATACAACAAAGTAAATGCTTAATTAGATAACACAGTACACAACACACAATTTGATTATGGGGAAACCAAATGGTAAAAACCTCGGTGGGAATTAGCACCCATAATGAACTATTCTTGTTTATAGTAATCTCTGTTAGAAGATATCTCAACCCTGTTAGGAGTTGTACTTTACAATGCAATAAGCATAGTTACCTGGTTAAGGGTCGGACCTTGTTAGGAGTCTTTTACAAATAATCCTGTTAGGGGTGGTGGACTCACTGTCCAAAAGCTCACTGCTTGATGGTGAAGGCTACAACCTTTTGTATAACAGATATGCACTATATCTGATGATGAACTATAGAGTAGACCTGTTGTCTTGATCAGTTCCAGTGTATTAAAATCTTTCACTTCTTCTTCACATAGATTCTTGATGAATGAACCAACTCTGATAATCTGCTCTGTACATCTTTCTTCTCTTTTCATATCATTCACACTTAGCGTGTCACCTTTGACTTTCTATAAGTATCTTCCTCAAAGTATGAGATCATGGGACCTGTAAGAAAAATCTTCATAACATCCTTGTTGGCTCTACTAAGCATGCAAGCATTATTACAACCGCGCAAGTATAAAGTGAATAGACACGACACTTCACTAAGTCGGCCTCACCAATTTAACTCTAACTTTGCAATCTTCTTGAAACATGTTTGGTGCCTTTAGAATAATATCATCAACTCGTAACTAATCATGAATATACACACGCATATACAAAAGAAATGCGCAACTCAAGAAACACATGATATATGTCGGCCCTAAATAGTTACACTTCCAGAACTGTAACTGCTAATAACAGAATTACATAACTTGACTGAAACATCATATCTGGATCTGTGTGTATGAACATAACATCATAAACATGTCAAAAACATGTATCTAACCATGAAAGTCTTTATATCATCATTCTGATAAGTACATATAGAATTACTACTATGTATTATATTTTATCATCAATGACAAACATACAATCAACCAACTACTCAGAATCAAATCTCCGACACTAACCTCTACCAAGGAGGCATGGCACAAGCCACTCTACCTCATCACGAAGCATCCAACCATAAAATAATGTCTTAAAGGGTCTCTCTTAAGACCAAGGCACTGAAATTATCATGAAAACAACTCAAGAAGAAGGGAAATATCATCCCAAAATGCTAAAAAGAAAAACCATGTTCACCTAAAGCATACTTTAATCAAACCAGAGTCTCACTAACTCACGCATGAGTTCAAAAACAATGAGGATTCTCTTCCAAAATTCATTTTTCTAAGGGATATCACATCCAACATAGGGTACAAAGATATACAAATGTACAAGGTTACCTCTCACAACTAGGAGTACTCACGTAATAGAGGCTTAATAGTGCACTCCTACTTTAAGGGATAATCAAAGCCCAATTAAATACTAAGCATAGGAGCAAGTGGATTTCTCCAGTGTTAGGAGCTCAACTAAATCTGGAAACTAGGGTCGCTTAACCTAACTAGATCACAACCTCACCTTCAAGGAGGTAAAAATGAGTCCCAAATGGTCAATATCATCTTACACTCAAATCCATACCAAATCTCAAGATTTTAAGATACACAATTATATATCGTGTCCTTCTATCCTAAATCTAGGAATCTCACACCACCAACAATCCTCTAGAAACCCAATCTCCGACATGGGTCTAGCCAAGGAGGGATAACCAATATAATATCACACACACACACACACACACACAACCATAAAGAGATAAGGTTGAAAGAGTTTTGTGAATTGGAAAGGTTACTCTTACTTCCCCCTCTGTGCTACGTCAACCCATAGAAGAGTTGGGGGAAACACCCTAGAAGTAAGCCCAAAGAACACTCATCAGTACTAAAAACAAGAAGTGGTGGATCAAACACCTCCACCATCACTTTAAAAGAGGAAATCATACCCACAAGATATGGTCATCAAGACCCACAATATGGATCAAAACTCATAGGTGGACTAGGTCACACCCAAAACTCTAGAATAAAAATGCCTCAAAGAAAGACACTCAAGATATTCAAATTTCACAACATGGGAGAAAACAAGAATCTCATTAAGCATGCATAATGGAAACCAATGCAATAATTCAAGCCCTACCAACATTACATATGATATACAATAGTATAAATAAATAATAGTATAAATCATGATTCTATCTAATGCTCAAATAAGGTCTATGAATCATTACCATCCATTCCTAATAGTGTACATCAAGGTCATACAATTATAATATCATCCACATGGGACACATTACCAATCAATTATACAATACAACTATGAATATTCATACTAAGTATATTTACAATATAATGCATCTTTAAATTAATTAATACTAATATGCATATGCATCATTATCGATTTGCACTACTTTCATACACAAGAAATAATTGATCATGATTAAGTAAGACAAGTTACTCTCATTAATCATATTTACATTTATTCAACAAATAAAATATATAATATATTCTCTATGATGTTCTCCCTTGCACATACTATCATAAGTTCACATGGAACATGATAGAGTCACAAAACACAAAACATGGCAGCAATAATAAACATTCGTAATAGTCACTGTGAAATAAAAAGGGAAAAAGCCAAATGGGGGAATCATCAATTCCAACAATAAATCCCAAAAATACTAGAAAATTAGCAACACATCAAACATGGAAACTATCAAAAAGAAATATATAGAGAAGTTTGGGTGACTAGTCCAAGGATAAGAAAGACCAAAGTTCAATTTTGGCCCACACAACACGTGAAAAGATCCACCAAAAGATAAAATAAATCACCAATTCATGAAATACATTCATAAAACATTGTGATAGTCACATAAAAGGGAGTAACCACCACACAATACCAAGGAATACATTGTCTTAGCAGTGTTAGAGAACATACCCACATACACCGAATCATAAAATGTTAATGATTGCAATCATGTGCATCATTATACTTCTAACAAAAAAAATATCCTTTTGCAATTCAAATTTCCTTATTATTTTCCATGCAATGCAATAATTCCATTATGTAGGGTATAAATTAAACTTCAAAATATATTTTGAATGCATAATGCAAGTTGACCAAGAACAAAACATGAAGAGGATAGTTAGAACCACAAGGTAAAGCACACACAAGGTTGGACCATGAGACTCAATCTCTTAGGGGAGTGCTCAACATGCTCACATAGAAGGGGTTACACAATTATGGGTCAAGGAATGCATGACCTACAACCACAAAGGTTCTTCACACAAATTGGGTATGCAAATCGTGCATCATAATTCATCAAAATAGCTATAACAATATGAGACCACCCAATTCACAAGGGTATGGTAGAAATCTCAACATCACACAAGTGACAAGTAAACGCTACTACCACTATAGCATTATTGTACTCAAGAAAGGTAAATGAAAGGTCACAAGGAAACATGCTAAATTTAGGTGCTCCCATTAAAGGGACAATCCCACAAGATGCTTTACAATCACAACACATAACTTCTCCAAAATGGCTAAGAAACCATGCAATTTGGGGACATAAGTCATTAACCCAAATGATCTATTACAATTGATAATAACACTTCTCATTAACAATTAATATCTCTTTTCATAATTATAATGGCACATAATTATCACTCTACAAGTAGAATGCATGAGAATGCAAGAAATAAGATGCCAATACATAAAGAACATAAACCATTTTATTTACTCTCACCTTAACATAATAATCACTAGAATATAGTGCACCACACTCTACAAGGAGTGAAATAGTAGGAAATCAAGGCCATGCATGGACACCAATCAATAACACTTCCCAAGGAGGGTCACACGAGAAAAAAATCCACTCAAGGGAAAATTGACACTTGAAACAATCAAGGATCAACACATACATACAAGCTATCAAGATCTGAAAAATGGAAACACAACCATGGTTACCCAGCCATCCATGCACTCAAACCACACAAGGGTCACAAAACACTCAAAACCAAGAGAAACACACCAACCATATGGTCTAAGGTTCTCACATAGGGGTATCATCCATCCTTAGAAAGAGAATGTTATAGGAGGTAGTCCTCCTCCACCTCCTGTTACTTGGGTCGGTTCCTCAAGAAAAAATTGGAATGTCACACTTAGGAACCCAAGAAACACCCAACAAATAGCTCAGGACACTACACACAAACACACTCATGCATCCACAACTTCCACTATGCGAGCAATATATATCCAAAAATCCCAGTGTATGAACATGGGATCTGATACCGGATGTAATGTTCCACTAGGGAACCCTTGGAACACAAGGGTTAAACATGCACTTAACAATTTTTTTTAATATAAGTAAACATGACATAAGCATTATGTATCCAAGTGCATTATATAAGCATAACATAATAAATAAAACACATCTCAAGGATAACATCATCAACATCACATGTTCGTACATAATTGAAAATCTTACAAACATTTCCAAAGGTTCCCAAGAAACCAAACATACAGTCATAACGAAGAATGCATATTCTCAAGATTTTCTTACAAGGATCTGGACAATAATCTATGGATTATGAGAGGTCAATCAAGAAATAATTCATGGATGTCGATGTAGACAACTAACCAATTAAATTCCAATACATAGATGTTCTTTTTAATCCCAAAGAGATATTCCTACTCGGATGAACCCCATATGTTCAATCTTTTCTAACCATGATCATATGCAATAAGTATACAAACCTCCATGAATGAACATAAAAAATATCCAAAAAGAATCTAATAACCTTCTTGATTCCAACCTAAAAGCACCCTTAAAACACCCATCTCCCAAGCTTCTTGTATTTCTAAACTGGGCGGAGATGACGTAGGTAGGAAGAGATGTCGATATGGGATAAGGAGACATCAATCTATGATGGGAAGACCTATGAGACAAAAAGTCTCAGTCCAGTGAGGGTAGAGATACCAATAAATAGGAAGATACGTCAATCTATGAAGAGGTCAATGGGAAGATGTAGACATTAGTTTGTAAATTTTGGTAAAAATACAAGAAATGCATAACAAAATCCATGTTGACTCCAGCATATGAATAGTAAATATATAGCTCCATAACATGGAGTATCAGATATATTCAAATCAAGGCATAACCCACTTAATAGAAATAAATAATATAATCATAAACTACTCTAAGAATCAAATGCGTACATGTGCATATAAAGAGCAAGTGCATATATATATCAATGGATCTATTCTAACTACATAAATGAAAGGTATATAAGTACATACAACTCAAGTAAAGTGTGGAATAGTACATAGCTCTCAATGCTCAAACACTATGAATCTAGAGGAATCCCACCAACTATACATTGGTCCTCAATAGTGGTATAGTAATGTTATGCCACCCTACCACGTGGAACCCTTAAGCCCAACCCACTATGCTCGCAAAGATAGTAACACAACCATAAACACAATGTATAGGCGCAAGAAAGGAGTGGCCAACACATACACCAAGAAGATGCATAGTCAGATAATAGAGATACAGTAGTCCAATTCAAGTACACAATGTAAGATACAAGAAACATGGATATCACTCGACATGTAAACCATCAGTTAATCTCAGTTACAGAGTACATATCCCAAACTCATCAAGGTGATACTCAAAACTATGAAACCTAGACATGAGAGTACAAACCATAGAGACTATCTCCTCCTACATGGATTTATAATAAAAATTGAAGTTTGTATCATCTATGATCAATTCTTAGATCACCAATGATATCTAGGTATTTTCTGGATCTCCACCATCTATGCTTGACTCACGGATCACCCATGCTATCCAGGGGATTCAATGATACATATCACCTTCTATGGTCAACTCAGAGATCACACATGATGTTTAGGGATTGGATGGATCTCCACCATCTATTCTTAATTCATGGATCACTCATGGTATCCAGGAATTTAATGGGTTCCACAATTCCAATTAACCTTGTTTAAATTTCATACCCAATATATTTATTATAGTTTTCTCTTTTTAAGGAGCTCCTTGATGTAGCATATGCGACCACTTACGGGTCAATGTATATGTAAGGAGATACAACACATGAATAATAAATGTACCTAGTCTAAGGCTCACCATCCCAAGATGGAGACCAACAAAAGAATTTAGACTCAATCTACACAAGGACAAAACAAGCTCCTCGTCAACTTGTCTACCCAAGGATGGTAATAGTGACTTCGTTCACTCATCTACATGAGGATGGTATATCCAAAGGTTGTCAAATCATCTACACAAGGACATAAATAAATGTATCATAATTATGGTCTACTCTATTGATGGAAATCAAGAATTCATCCACAAGAAAGGAATCAAGAAAAGACTCTCAAGTGAAAATCCAAAAGGAATAAGATAAACTCAGTTGGCCTCAATCCAAGAGTATGGGTCGTTCAGACCTCAGCATAGGAGCATAGCTCAACTACATGACTATATGGGGTCTCAACACCAAAATCCACATGTAACATGCAATCTATGCTCAAGAATGGAAGATGTCATAAAAAAGACATGAGAAACACAAAATTAGGAAAGGAGGATATCTCAATTCTGAACACTCAAGGCAAACAATCGAGTGGAAATAATGAATAGGAATAATAGTAAATATCTCAATAAACCACTATTCCAAGAGCACTAATTACTTTTAAATCCATCAATAATCTCATTGGAACAAGAGGATGGCTCAAAAATCTAGCAATCAATAGTTGGAGGATAAGACACTCTCAAACACTCAAAGCACCAAAACTTGAGAAAAATCAACAAAGAGGCCCAAATGTCAAAATAATCAATTTACCACTATGCCAAGAGTTTTTATTTCAAGGATATCCATTACAAATCTTGTAGAAACATGAGGAAGCTCACAAATCACAAAAACCACTTAAAACCCATATTCTAGAAAAATCTTACAATCTACAAAAATCAGCAATTTAGCGTTGAAAAGGCACTTTCAGATCAAAATATAAAAATAATTAGAATATCCTATAACCATTACAATTATATGATCCTACTCATTGTAGTAGATAATACCAATTTCAATAATTGGATCATACTAAATATGGCAATTGACAGGTTTAAAATGGTACGCAAAATGATGCGCCAATAAAATGCCCAAAAATCAAACTTCAAAAAAATCTACAAAATTAAAACCCATTGGTATAAATCTATCCAAACAAACATTTCTGAAATAAAATTTCATTTTTAGGAACTTCACAAAAATCTGGTCACATAAATACGCGAAAACCCCAAATGCAACATGGGAAAATAATGAAATACTAACACCCACCCAATTAGGTTGTGGAAAGCAATGAAATTGTGAGGGAGCACTAGTTCTCAACCCAAATAATAATAGAAATTTACTTCACTAAAAAATACAAATAAAATCAAAATATGGAAAGAGCCCTACCTTGTACAAAGTAGCAATCACCCAAATAGATGCAAGAAACCAAATACTCCAAGGAAAGGAAAATGGCTCCATAGGAAGGTAAGGAATCGCGACACGTATCCAACGAGCCTCTACCCACAAAAATATGACACCTGAGTTTCTCCCAACAAGAAAAAGTTAAATTTCTCCACAAGAGGGTTTGAGAAAATTCACAAAACTTCCTGAAACCAAAAGTGAGAAGTGAATGAAAAGAACTCACTTTAGAAACATAAAGCTCTTTTCGAAAGTGAATTTCAAAATAAAATATTTAAATAACTTAAATAATCTATTTGAACTTTACCCAAAATTAAATAATCTGATTCCAGATAATTGGAATCCAACTATGACAAATTACTTGTAAATAAAATAACATTAAAATTTCCTGAAATACATAAAAAATTAGCATATATTCTAAATACTTCTGTACCCACTGTGGAAACTCTAAATGAATAGAGATGCTCACGGGTCTAACAAAGTATGAAATATGAATCTAGATTTATCAACATTTACTAAGGGAATAATATAATAATCAAGGATACACTGTGTTGGAATATTGTTGAGCATGTAAGAGTTTGGTACTTGGGTGTACTGACATTAATGTTTTGTCATTAATGTAAACATACTATTTGTTGTTTTAGAGACTGTGTTCAGTGAAGAGGATTTCATTTGTTCAAGTGTTATGTTTAAGATCTTGTGTTGCAATTGTAAGGTATTGTCCAGAGGTGTCTGTAGATGATCTATAGAGGTTTGCATATGTTTGGATGATAGTTTGAGTGAGGTATGATCAAGTTGCTATTTGTTTTTGTTACAGGGTTCTTGTGTACAGTAGATGCGTATTTGGGTCAGCACATCTTGGATTTTTGTTTCATAGGATGCAAAGATTGTAGTTACATGGTGCCTTATAATTGTGTTCACAACTATTTTTGCTCATAATTTAGAGTATGACAGGCTATCTTTTGTTGTGACACAGTTCGGTATTTAAGTGTTCTTATTGATCAGAGATGAAGATGAGATGATATGAATGTTATGGATGGTATCCATGTTTCTTGTTTGTGTTATTGGATTTTTTGATGATTGTGTTGTAGGAATTTATAGTTTGAGGTGATCAAATTTTCTATTTTGATAGTGTGTTGGCGTTTATTTATTTAGGTCCTAGCCAAATTGATGGAGTAACGCTTTGAGATTATTGATGTCACTTTGGTGACATGTATTGTGTTCATGGTTGAAGATTTGGGTCCTACCTAAGTCTTATCTGACTTGATTTGGATCACTTTCGAGATTGAGCTTAATTTTTATATCTTTTCTTGTAATATGTCTTAGCCGGCCTAGTGGTTGATTATTCTTTGTAATCGGTATAAATGAGAGATCATTATGTATTTATTGTATGAGACATATATTTTAGATTGTAAGGAGAATTGATGATGTTTGTATTATGCATTTAAGAAAAAAATTGTACTTCATTGCAACTATATTAGCATTGAAGATGCTATTTGTCAGTTCGGTTGTAATGGACTGCATGTCTTCCCTTTTGTAATTGAAGTTAGATCGGTGAACATGAATGAGGGCCAGATCAGTGATTGTACTATGAGTAGTGAGCTCTAGGAAGTGAGCTTGTAGATTGGGCTATAAGCCTATGGTTTCTTGTGCACCCTTTGTTCTCTATTTTATCTTAACTGAGCAGTACTTGTAGTAGAGTATGTTGGTCTTGTGGGTTTGTTTTCCACCATAAATTTCCCTTAATTGGGTTTCCTCAAGAAAAAATCTTGGTGTTCTATGTTATTTTTTGTGGATCATGCATTATTGTTTATCTTTTAGATCTAAGTGGATAAATTGGAATTAATTTATATAAGGTGTGTACAACTCATTCATCCCCCCCTCCTAGTTGTGCTTGTCTCCTTTTGGGCCTAATAATTGGTATTAGAGATGAGACCTTTTGAAGAATCTTGACCGCTTGAAAGTAATCCGTCATGGAAGTTGTAATAAAAGAGAGTCTGAAGTTTGATGGAAATAGCTATCTGATTTTGAATGATCAAATGACTACCTACCTCATATGCATGGGTAAAAAATATGAATACTGGCATATCACCAAGAAGCCTTATTCTATTCCAAATGACCTGACAAATGCTATTGTAGATGAAATGAAGAAATTCAAGGAAAACTAGTTAGCATGGATATCTTGATTAACACCTTATCTGATTTAGAATGTTCTCACATTTATGGATTAAGGACTGCATATGAGGTATAGAAAAAAATAGAAACTATTTATGAAGGTGATACATATGTTTTAGATTAAGTGAAAATTGATATTGAAGGGGAACTGAAACCCCTTTGATGGAGAGAGTTTTGGGTCTTGAATCAAACCAATTTCACAAGATGTTTTCTAGGCTCTTTGAACCATCCAATGGTTCTTTCTTTGCTTCTTCTTCTTCTATTTCCCAAGGTTTCCAAGGAATTTTCTTAGAGCTCCTCCCAAGGCCTCTCACCATAAAACAATCCTCAATTATCCACGGATTTCCAATCTCCTCCTCTAAGAGCCTTTCTCTTCACTTCCTCTATCAAGCACCCAAACCCTTGCAATTAGGATCTTCCCATTTTCTTGTAGAATTCCATGTGTAGATGTGATTCACCTTAGTTCCACTTAATTTAATGCTCCTAAGTCCTTTGGTTCCACTCCAAGAACCCCACAATTTGATCTTGTAGAAAACAGGCCTTGTAGAGTCCTAATTGAATTAGCCCTCATTTTTGAGTTTTTGAGATATCTTCCTCAACCTTCCAAAATAACCCCAATAGTTAATGCTAGTTTTGGATACCCTTTAGCATCCTTCTTGAAATATTACAAAATAGGTTCTGGGTTCCTTGTTTTATTAGATCAACTTGAAGGTGCTCAAATTAGACCTTCCTAGGTTCCAATGAGGCTATGTCAGTGATAAAAAAAATATCTTCACCAGTCAATTATAAACATTCAACCAACACTTGAATAAGGTTCATCTGACCTTAACTATTCCTTCCATTCACAACTTCCACACTCACATAGTTGTATTTGCACATTCTATTTACCATTTCCTCTCAATAGGCTTGTCACATTTCTTATTCCAAGCCTAGGGCTTCATGGGGAAAGTGGTGTTTTTTCTTCCACAACTCTACCACCTACAAAATATACTATTATAAAACCTATTATAAAATTATAAAATAATTCATCATTTTCCCATGGTGGAATGTTAGAATTTAGGGCCTTTTTCATGCAAACCCTCTATTGAAGGATTTACAGACCCATTTGGATTCTAACTGGCCCAAATTCTATCTATGATGACTTCAGGACTTCAAATCAAATGAAAATAAATTTAAAACATCAAATTACACTACCATGCTCTGGAAATACTTCTACCAATCTATACATGGTCGTACGCTACTATGAAACAATAAACTAACAAGAAAACTCATAGTAACTATCGAGAAAAACTTAACTTTAATTCTCAAAACTTCCAACCACCTCTGTAAAGAAGTTCCAAGGCCTTTTAAACTCCTTTGGAATATTTCCAACCACCTACAATGACTGATGGATCCATCGATCAGAACATTGGAAAAGTTGCTCACAAATGTTGCAAAGTTGCACTTTGCAACTTTTACATCTTTTGCAACTTGTCAATTTTTAATAAGATTTTGAAATCAAAAAGATTCCAACCTACTCTAAACACCTCAAAAATAATTCTAAACAAATTAGGTGAAATCCTGGACCTTGGACAAGATATGACTAGGAAGGACTTCACTATGGCTTATAACATTTCCCTTTGACTTATTTCAAAGCACAACAAAAAAAATGGACCTTATAGGTCACCAAACACAAAACTATACTACATTGCCTTAAATCATTACAAAGCATGATTGTGGCTCATGAACCACTTGTTCCCCTACACCATACTCTTGTGGTAGGATAAATTTCAAGTCTCTTCAGTTAGGAGTTCTTGGCCAATTATCTCATGCTGCAAGATATCTAACTCTGTCATCCACATAGAATCTAATTTTGGTAATCCTACCCACTTCACCAAATACTCTTTATAGACTCCTTTCCTTGTCTTCTTGATGAATTTGGAATCAAGGATACTCTCCAACTTTGTAGGTTGACTAGGAGGTAAGTCCTGGACCCAATCCGCTTCACCTTCTTCCATGGCTTCATCTTGACTTGGGATTGGTAGAGTACCCTTATGAGGGTATAGATCACTGATATTATAGATGGGTGAAATTCCAAGATTAGGTTGGAAATTCCACTTCATAGGCATTAGTACCATATTTTTGGATGACCTTAAGGGATCCTATCTTCTTCATTAGGATTTTACTAGGTTTCCCCTTAAATAGTCTTTCTTTTCTCAAGTAATCCATAGCCAAGTCCCTTACCTTATATTGAACATCCCTTCTTGTCTTATCAACATTAGATTTTTACTTTTATGAACTTTGTTGTAGGGTCTTTCTCACATGTGCATGTATCTCTTTCATGTTCTCTACAATTTTGTCCCCTTGTGCACTTCTAGGAGCCAATGAACTAAGTTCTCCCAATTCCATTACAGAGATGTGTAAACAACCATACACAATTTAAATGGATTCCTGCATGTACTTATATTCACTGAATCATTATAGGCATATTCTTATTTCCCAAAGCTCAAATATCATGCGTGTCCATGCTATTTTGTAAGGAACCTTATCATTTTTCCTAATAAAATGTTCACTAATTTAGTTTGACCATCAAATTGGGGATGGTATGCAGATGAGAAAGACAATTGAGTACCAAGTTTCTTCCAAAGGGTTCATCAAAAATGACTCACAAACTTAGTATCACTATCACTGACTATGCTGAGGGGTAAACCATGGATCTTCACTATCTCTTTAAAGAAGAGCCTTTCTATATAGGATGCATCATTAGTGCTTCTACAATGCACAAAATGTGCAATATTACTAATTTTTTCCACTACAACATAGACACTATCAAACTCCATTGGTCTCCTCAAAAAACCTAGAACAAAATCTATGCTTAAACATTTCCATGGCCTTTGAGGTATATCCAATGGTTGGTATAAGCCTTCATTTTTTGAAATTCCTTTATCCCTCTAAAAATAACAAATTCCTCTACAAACTTCCTTACCCATGCTTGAAGTTTTGGCCAATAGTAAAATTTGTTAACCCACTCTAAGGTTTTGTCAATCCCAAAATGTCCTCCTAGACTACCTTGGTGCATCTCCTTGATGATATTATCCCTTATGGAGAACTATGGTATGAAAAGAAGGTTTCCTTTGAAGATAACCCCATCCTATACCATATACTCTGAATATGCAACATGATATACATTATAAAAGCAGTACAAAAAACATAAATTTTTCCAAAAACCTTATAACCTTTCTAGAGATCCTTGAGTTCACTTATTCCCACACTTTGGAGTTGTACTTCTTGGCTTTTCAGAACTCTTCTACTCAGTGCATCTACCACTTTTTTGGATATTTCCTTCTTGTGTTTGATGGTAAATATGTATGCTTGGAGATATTCAACCCACTTGAGGTGTCTCTGCTTCAACTTGTCTTGACCATTTAGGAAACTAAGGTCATGGTTATCTGCGAATACTAAAAATTCTTTGGGTAGAAGATAATGATTCCACTTTTTAATTGCTTGAACCATCACATAGAGCTCTAGGTAGAATACTTTTTCTTGGCTTCATTCAACTTCTCTGAAAAATAAGGCCACTAGATGTCCATTTTGACTCAAAAATGAACCTATGGCTAATTGGCTTACATCACACTCCATAGTGAATAATTGGTTGAAATCAAGGAGCTTTAGAGAAGCTAAATCTATTAGTCTTTGTTTTAATAACTCAAATACTTTATTGGTAGCCTCTGTCCACTTAAATTGGCACTTGGTTCCACCTTTGATGGTATTTAGAATGGGTTCACACACATGACTAAATTTTTTGACAAACTTCCTATAAAATGAGGCTAGACCATGAAAGCTCCTAACATCCCCTTTTGTCTTAAGAGTTGGATAATTAAGGATTGCCTCAAATTTTGAGGGATCCATTTTTAAACACCCTTGGAAAACTACAAAACCAAGATACACAAGCTTTGTTTTGAGAAACTCACATTTTTAATATTGATGCTAAACTTTTCCTCATGAAAATTATTCATTACAAAGCCTAAATGTCTAATATGCTCCTCTTTTAACTTGCTAAAAATCAAAATTTCATCAAGATTTACAATGAGAAATTTACCAAGAAATTCTTCCAACATCTCATTCATGAACCTCATGAATGTGCTAGGTGAATTTGTGAGTCCAAAGGGAATCACCACCACTCAGAGAGCCCTTCATTAGTCTTGAATGCAGTCTTCCACTCATCACCAATTCTGATCCTTATTTGATGATAACCTAATTTCAAATCCACCTTTGAAAAGAAACATGCTCCACCCAAATTGTCCATTAGGTCTTCTAGTCTTGGCATTAGAAACATGTATCTTATGGTTATCTTGTTGATGGCTCTCAAATCTATGCACATCCTCCATTTTCCATCTTTCTTAGGCACTAAGATAGTGGTAACATCACATGGTCTCAAGATCTACCTTATGAACCCCTTATCTAGTAATTCTTGGACTTGTTTGGTAATTTCTCCAGTTTGACTTGGTGTCATCTTATATGAATATTTATTGGGGATGTTAGCTCTTGTTATGAGATATATTTGATGGTTAACATCTCTCATAGGTGGAAAATAATCTGGAATATCTTCTCCTCTTTAGCCTTAACTATGATGGCATATCCTTGATTCCCCTAATGTTTCATCATTTTCAAGAATTCCTTCCCTCTTAACAACATGAAACTAGAGCCTACATGACTTCCTTCCCATTGTTCAGAGACTGGATGCATTTGAAACTTCTTTCCATTTTTAGTGATAACATAGGAGTTCTTCTCCCCATCATGGCCTGCTTCGACATCATATTGCCATGACCACCCTAACAACAAGTGACATGCATCCATAGGCAAGATATCACATAGGATGATATCCCTATATTATCCTATCTCAAAGTCTACCCAAGTTTTCTCATCAACTAACACAAGTTTCCCTTTATTAAGCCAAGATGCCTTGTAAGGATTCTCATGGGGTAATATTTTCAAATTAAGTTTCTCCACCACTTCAATCACTACTATATTCTCTATAGACCCAGAATCCACAATGACATTGCAAATCTTACCATGGTACATAGAAGTGGTTTTGAAGAGGCTTTTCCTTTGGGGAGGCTCCTTGGAGTGAGGGACCTTAAACAATGTACTTCTTAGCATCAAATTTTCACCATCTAAGATAGGTCATGATTTTCTTATAGGTGATGTTACACTTTGGTTATCTTCTTCCTACACTAGTCGAGTTCTCCTTTCTCCAATGTGTGAACTTGTATCTTTTTTAGGAAATGTACTCATTGTATGTCCCACTTGGTGGCATTTATAACACTTTCCAATGAAAATTGTGGAACGTCTCCCTTGGTTTTCAAACCTACCCCTACCATTGTTCATTCCTCTAAATGAACCTTTGAATTGTCCACCTCTATGTTGTGAGTTTGTTCTACCCTTTGTGGTATGTGAATCTTTTGACCTTTGGGAACTTTTCCTTAGGCCAAATGTGCCTCTACCCCTAAAACCTCTTCCAACTCTATTTCTTTGACTTTTTTTTACTATTCTCTTTATCTTTTCCTCTTCCCTAAGTGCTACTTGGAAGCATGTGTGTACTATATCAAGGGTGAGGATTCTTATTTCATCTTGTATGTTTTTCCTAATTCCATTAATATACATGGCTAACATCTCCACTTCACCCTCTTGTTTCTTATCCCTCAAACTGAGCTTATGGAACTCCTTTGTGTAGTCACTTATATCTAGGTCTCTTTGTCTCAATCTTTTCAACATCTTGTGCATTTTTACTTCATAGTATCTTGGTAGGAATTGATACTTGATCCTGATCTTCATTATCTCCCATGAGATAAAATTGTTCTTTTCTTATTGCACTCTTTCTTCTTGCATCATATTCCACCATACTAAAGCTGAGCTCTCTAATCTTGAATTATCCAAGTTAACCCTCTTTTCTTCTGCAACTTCTTTGTAGTTAAATTGGTTGTTTAGTGCTTCAATATAGTCCAACAACTCCTCTCCATTTAGGTTCCCACTATAGATGGGTAAACCTTTAAGGTTATCATTGGATATAGATTTCAATGCATCCAAGAACATTTTTTATCCTTTATCATGTCTTACTCTTTCCTTTCTATCATAATTTATTCATCATCATCTTCTATATATGTCTCATCTCCCCACTCTATCACCACTTTACCTTTCTCCCTCTTGCAGTCTTGGGTTACCTTAATTTCTTCTCTCAATCTAGCTTTTGTGAGAATTTATTCTACCATATGCCTGACAAAATCTTGGATCTTGGCCTTTGGAGGCACTGAGCTAGCCTCTTATTCTTCTTTGTCTGACATATGCCAAACCTGATAAATGATTGGCTATGATACCACAATGATGCAAGGAGTCTTGGGTCTTGAATCAAATTAGTTTCACAAGATGTTTTCTAGGCTCTTTGAACCATCCAATGGTTATTTATTTTCTTCTTACTCTTCACCTTCCCAAGGTGACCAAGGACATGTCTTAGGGCTCCTCCCAAGGCCTTTCCCCCCTAAAACAATCCCCATTTATCCAAGGAGTTCCAATCTCTTCCTCTAAGAGCCTTTCTCTTCACTTCCTCTATCAAGCACCCAAACCATTTCAATTAGGATCTTCCCATTGACTTGTAGTAGGCCATGTGTGGATGTGATTGACCTTCTTTCCATTGAATTTCATGCTCCTAGGTATTTTGGTTCCACTCCAAGAACCCCACAATCTGATCTTTTAAAAAATAGGCCTAGTAGAGTCATAATTGAATTAGCCCTCATTATTGAGTTTTTGGTCTATCTTCCTCAAACTTCTCAAATAAACCCAACAAAATAATGCCTTTTTTGGATACCCTCTATCATTATTTTTCAAATATTTTAGAATGGGTTTTGGCTTCCTTGTATGATTAGGTAAACTCGTATGTGATCAACTTAGGCATCCCTGGGTCTCAATCAGGAAATATTAGTGATCAAACACAATATCTTCACCATGAAATTAGGTGCATTCAATGATCACTTGAATAGTGTCTACCTAACCTCAAATCTTCCTTCCATGCACAAATTCCACACCCACATAGTTTTATTTGCATATTCTATTCACCATTTCCTCTCAATAGGTTTGTCACATTTCTTATGCCAAGCCTAGGGCTTCATGGAAAACTCATGTTTCTACTTCCACAATTCTACAACCTACAAAATCTACTAGTATACAAACTATTCTAACATTCCACAAAGATTCACCATGTTCCCATGGTGGAATGTTAGAATTTAGGGCCTTTTTCATGCAAGCTATTTATTGAAGGATTTACAGAACCGTTTGGATTCTAACTAGAACAACTTCTATCTACGATGAATCCAGGACTTAAAATAAAATAAAAAGAATGTTAAAACAACAAGCTACACTACCATTCTTTAGAAACACTTCTACCAATCCGTACATGGTCATACACTACTCTGAAACAACAAATTAATAGTAAAACTCATAGTAAATGTGGAGAAAAACTTAACTTTCATTCCTAAAACTTCCAACCAACTCTGAAAATTAGTTCCAAGGCCTTTTAAACTCCTTTGGAATAGTTCCAACCATCTTTAGTGACCTATGGAACCATCGAGCACAACATTGGAAATGTTTCTCACAAATGTTGGAAAGTTGCACTTTGCAACTTTGACATCTTTTCCAACTTGTCAATTTTGAACAAGATTTTGAAATCGACAAGATTCCAACCTAATCTAAAAACTTCAAAAAGAACCTTAAAAAAATTAGGTGGCCTCCTAGACCTTGGATAAGATATTACCAGGAAGAATTTTACTAGGGCTTATAGCATTGCCATGTGGCTTATTTCAAAGCACAATAAAAAAATGCACCTTATTGGTCACCAAACACCAAACTATACTAAATTGCCTTGAAGGATTAAAAAATCTGATTATGGTTCATGACCCACTTGTACCCTTGTACCACCTTTACATAATTAAAAGGAAATATTGATCATCTAAACACAACATAGAAGGAACACAAAGCAAGGAAAAAATATGAAAACCATAGAAAATCCAACGAAAGGAAAGCACCTAGGACATGGAAAACATACAAAAACAAAAAGGACATCAAGAACCTAGGAAGAATTAAATCTAAGTAAAATTATTAATAAGATCAACCTCTTCCAACTCAAGAAGACTCATGGTATCAGCAGCTTTCTTTAAATCTTCTATGTCCTTGTTAGCATTCTACACAATCTTCTTAATATTAGCACAGGTTCTCTTACCTGGCCCATCCAGAACATCAACATTACAGGTGTCCCTATCATCAAAAAATTGAACAATAGCCTTTTTCTTATTTCTATTCTCCATCTTGGAAATGAGGATCCTTAGGTGTTCCGAAGAAGCCTTGAGGATCTCGAAGCTTTGTTCACCAATCTTTTTAAGATTGTCCTCTAAGCCATTAACTCTTTTCTCAAAAATAGAAAACATAAAATCCACTTTCTCAAATCTATAGGAGTATGTTACTATAATGGAATCAGCCTCATTAACAACCTTGGTGAGATCTTTGAGCTCTTTAGGGAAGGAGTTCTCCTTTCCAGTCCTAAAGGCCTCCAAAAAATCTAATTTGTTGGAAAAAGCTGCTTGATTTTTCTTCATATCTTTTATCTCGTTGAAAATCCAATTAAAAAACTTATAAAAATCCATAGCCCTTTCCTTCGCTATTTGAAATATATTCATTTTGGGATCCTTTCTACAGTTGTTAAAATCAGAAAGAGAAGTTTCCTCCTAATGAGTCACCATAGAAATATCAGTATCAATATTGCTATGACAGATAAAACCCTGAGAATTCACATTCTTTATAACCATATCCTCATGGAAAAAATTATTAAAAATATTCTTAGTGTTAGGTTGTAGAGGAGGGGGAGGGTTGACAGAGTTCATAGGATTAAAAATTATAGGTCTAGGAGGATGGCATTGAATAGGGGTATCCCTACCAGAATTCTTAGATTTTTTGACCATGGAGGCTGAAATCTTAGGTTTCTTGTGAGATTTCCTATTATTATACTCATAGTGAGTGTCCATATCCTCACTACCATTGAAACCTTCCTCAACCCAAATCTCCTCTTTGATTTTCTTTCCACTCCTATCTTTTGTCGTCTTCCTTTTCTTGATCTTTCTTGACCTAGAGGCCATCATTTTACCATTAACCTTGCTAGCTGAGCTTTCTGGGATATCAATATCAGTATCTTCCTCCATCTCAATATCATAATATCCATCCTCCTTGGATTAATCAGACTCAAGAGAATCCTCATTTGAGGCTGAATTCTTAGAAAAGCTTGCTCAATAGAGTTAGTTTTAAAATAATCAACAATGAGGACCATAAGCCCTTAATGAAGAGAATGATTTCTATCAGGATTGACCCTAGCCCTCTTTATACTAGAGTTAGGATAGAAGAAAAAAAAATAGGGAAAGGATACCTTCTGATTATGCTAGAAATGGTTCAACAACATGAAATTTTAGCCATACACTCAAGAGAATCTCTCATCCAGAGTGATGTATTGAATGAAGGAAAAGAGAACTAGCCTCTAGATCTTCTTCATAGACTAAAGAGAGAAGTAGTTTTTATCAATTTTGACCAGGATGTACCTCTCCTCTTATTCTTTTGGGAACTTTATGATGGAAACATCAATAAGCTTCCGATATCTATAGAACTTATTCCCCATAATGGGCATACCAATGGCTTTTACAATCAGTCCTTCATCAATTTTTACCTTTCTCCCACCTATAGTCATCTTCCCCTCATTCCAGACCTTCTTAGACATTCTGGTAATAGAAGGGTTGTTCCTATGCAAGCGCTCCATAAAATTGGTCACCTTTCCCACCTCCAAGATGTCCTAGACTTTGGGCTTCTGCTTCCAATCCTCATAGGATAAGGGCTTCTACCTCTTTATATTTCTCCCCATGGCTCATTTGGCTCAAAAACTAATCAAAATAAGCAGAGAAACTAGAGGAAAACTTAAGGCTTGAATACCAGTGTAGTTGTTTGAAAAAGGAGTGTGATAAAGGGTTAAAAAACCCAAAAAGTGTGTGAACTTATAACATAATGACTACTCAAACTGTTATCCAGATAGCCACCATTACTTCTCATTATTACTTTAGTCATTGGAAAGGGCATTGTGTCTTTTCATGATTTAATATGGCCTTGGCATCATAGGGGAGGTCCATCTCATCTCACTAAGTTACCTTTTTGTTAGATTTAGCCACCATACTGGCTAACAAGTTTTCCATAGAGATAACCTCTCTAAATCCATGGGAGACAACATTAGTCAAATGAATTGATAATCTCCCTAGCCTTAGACATAATTTTATTAATGGTCCATGAGGGGGAGTGAGATCCTTAAGACATCTAATTATGTTGATAGAATCTCCTTTAAGCCAAACCTTAGAGTGTCCCATTTTTTTTACAAGTATGAGGGATTGAAGAGCTACCATACCCTCAGATAAGTGGTTAGTTTTAGTGCCCAGGGGGAGCACCATCACCACAAAACACTGGCCAAAATTATTTCTTATCACTCCCTAACACCCCAAAGGACCAAGGTAATCCTTGGTCACCGCATCAAAATTAACTTTAACCCAACTAGAAGGTAGGTGTAATACTTGCCCCTTTGTATGTCTGCCTGTGTCAGTTTCTGATCTCTTCTAGACCATAGTATGTATGTGTTAGTTCTTTTAGGTGATTTTAAGGATGTTCATGCATTAATTTTCAGTATGTTATTGATCCATTATTATCATGTTGTATCTTTTGTTTATATGTGATTTAAGGTTATTTAATTATGTTTATGTATATGTTAGGATTTTATTTTGATTATGGTTTCTGACAATACTGACCTTAGATTTATATGCACATGGATCATTGTATGTTTTCATTACTATTTGATGTGATTGGTATGGTATGGGACAAAGTCGTAGTTACTTGCTTCGGCGAGATCCACACGATAACCTAGTCTCAACCATTGTTTTCCATATGATATATGTATGTATGTTCATCTTGGTGATGACAGGTTTGCAGGTACCAGGCTACGTCTTCCCTGAATTGGCAGGAGTGAGTGTGCCCTATCGCATTAATCTCAATGGTAAGAGAGGGGAG
>MU223928.1:1219318-1247689 GCA_018584345.1 Thuja plicata | reverse complement strand
GTCAGACGCATATGCTTTGTAAGTCATCCCGTGAGTATATTTTATTATCCCACATGCATAGGTAGTATTACTTTTCTAGATCGTACTTAGTATATAAGAGTAGGTTAAGGCCTTTGATGGACACCGTAGAATTTATTGTATTAAGCTTTCTCAAAGGAGGTTACCCCCTTGAAGTGGCCCGCGATCAATAGATTCATTCTGAGTTCTGTTGTTGCTCTATATTCTGTTATTTCGTGCATTTTCACCATATTGCTGTAAGGAGGTTCTTCTCAGAACAATAAGGGGAAGGAGATGTCTGATCTTGAGGGCTAAAGCTTTAGCAATGATCTTGTAGGAGACATTCAATAGAGTGATGGGCCTCCAATTATAGATATCCTCTGGATCACCAGTCTTAGGTATGAATTTTATATTCCCTTTGTTAATTATGTTACCCAAACTTTTATTGTGAAAATCTTCGAGGTAAACTTTGTGCAGGTCAGGACCCACAACATCCCAGAGATGCTTGTAGAATTCATAGGGGAAGCCATCACATCCTAGAGATTTATCATTGGCCATAGAGAAGGCCACCTCCTTGAGGTCTGAGATGGTAATCATTTTCTCACAGAAGTCATGCTGCTTGACCGCTAGGTGGTTTGGAGTAATAGAAATACAAGCCTTGAGAGCTTCATCCCGAGTAGCTGAATTGCCCTGAGAAGCAAAGACTTGCTCATAGTGCTGAACAAAGGCCTGAAGAATGGCCGGAAGCTCAGTAAGGGTCTCAGATCCTTGCCTAATCTTATGGATGCCACCATTAGTATGAGGAGCTTTGAGAGCCTGGAAAAATTCCTTAGAGGCTCTGTCACCCACCTCCAACCAATGGAGGCAGGCTTTGATTTGAGCACCATGGGCAACATAGGCATCAGCAACTTGTTTCTCATGGTGAAGTTGGGCAAGCGTAAGCTAGAGATCTGTATCAAAGGGGTTCAACATAAGTGCTTTAGTAGCACTACACAGAGCCTTAGTGTTAGCTTCATAAGCACGCTTTCTATAGCAGGCTAACTGACGACCATAAATGCGAAGAAACCTCGCAGTGCAGGTAATGGCGTCATTCCACCACTGAATCCAACCAGTATCACTGTGGGGCTGAGGAGCTAAATTCTAAACTTGAAGAATGTAGGCTATAGTGGAATTGTGCGTCAGCACAGATGTGTTGAGGAAAAATTGCATCTGAGCAGCTCTCCTGGTGCAGGACTGCCAAGTAATAGAAAAGTAAATGGGGAAATGATCTAACAAGGTAAAATCTGTCAGAGGAATGACAGGTAGGCCTCGATCTTCAGAAAAGGAGAAAAAATATTGAGCCATTATCATAGCATGATCCAGCCTCTTAAATATGCAATCAGAACTAGCTCTAAAATTGGACCAAGTATGCCAGACCCCACCCTGTTAGCGGCAGTTAGCATTGGGATCAAAAAGGCCCAATTTATTGTGCATGTGATACCAGGCTTCTCTCTCCCCAGTTGTCCAGCGAAAATTCAAAGTTCCCTCCTTGTCAGAGGCCAGCTCAACCATGTTAAAGTCCCCACACATAACCCAAGTAGCTGGAGGCAAGTTTTCTGCCAGCCAGACCCATAATCGAGATCTTTCAACAACATCATTGGGGGCATAAACATTAATTACACCAAAAGAATGATTATGCAGAGATAGAAAAATCCAGGTTGCACGTTGCATCGGGTCAGACCCATGTGCAATAACAAAAGAATGAAGGTGAGGTGCCAGAATAGTAATGACACCGCCTTTGCCAGCTTCATGCTGAGAAGAAAAGACAATGTCGTCCGGCCATATGACACGACATGCAGAGTTCAGCAAAAACCCAGAAATTTTAACTTCTTGTAAACAAAGCACGTCCAGATTCTAAAGTCTGCGACGAGTATCATGAACATAGTACTTTTTGGAGAGGTCAATTAGACCTCGCACATTCTAGGACAAAAAATTCATAAAAACTCTTGCATGGCTTCCTCATCCCCAAGAGAGGAGAAGCTATTCTGCAAGTAGGCTGGAACAGAACCAAAGCTGGGGAGAAAATCTCCAGACGAGGTGAACCGCCTTTTATCTGGGTCATCTGTGTGACCATCAGGACTGTGAGACCTACACATAGCCCTGGAGGTAGGTAAAGAAGCCACTGGCGGCACCAGCACCACTTCTAGAGTGGATGGCTTTGAAGCTGGACTCTTCCCCTCTGAAACAGGGTTTGAAACAATGGGCACCACTGGTGGCGCATCAGCTGGCGGGGAATGACCCACGGGCGCATCCAGAGATGGAAACACAGCAGGAGAGGCTGGTGGCATCTTAGGGCCTGAGGCATTCCAGCCTTTACGTGTAACTATAGTCCATTCTTCTTTTTTTCCAGCATCAGCGGCTTTGACCGGCACTTCCTTAGCCACAAGTTTCACCCGAGGGGTAGCCAGCGGGCAATCTTTGATCTTGTGTTCTGCCAATTGACACCGATAGCAGGTGTTGGGCAGATTCAAATAAAGCACCTCTTGAGAGATGGTGAGGGCACCAATCTGAATTTCAACAGTGTCCTTGAGGTCCCTGGAAAGGTTGATCTCAACACAAACCCGCTTCTGGGGATGGGCATTGAAAAATTTGTCATGCTCCATGACAATGACTTTGCCGAGGGTTTTGGCAATAGACTCAATAAACGGCCAGCATGGCAAGGGAAGGCCAGGGAACTCGACCCAAACTAGAACCCTAAGTTTTTTGTCGTCTGAGACAGTAAAGTCTCAAGACCATTTCTGAAAAACTAACAGGGAGGACCTAATAGTCTAGGGTCCACGGTTAAAAACCGCTTCCGCCTGAGAAGGGTTAGCAAACCGAAAAAGGAAAAAACCTTTGGTAAGGTTTTGCACACCATCAAGATGGACCCCATGCGGGGTCCAGCTCTTGTCGACCCAATCCTTGAGGATACTTTTAGGAGGAGTACGACCCAAAAAATATCCAATCAGCGTATATTTTTCTTACCATTCACAAGCAGAATCAAATTCCTGTGGATTGAGAACAATATCAGGGCTACCTCGTGAAAGACCTTCAGGATGAACTTGCGGGGACGTTTTTTCATAGGAGGCACCATGGCTGTCCAAAGCTTCAACTCGCGCACCAGCAGTAACTGCTGGGCCGAAGTTGGCCGGAGCCATAATAAAAGCTAACCCTAATGCAAAAGGGATCCCATAGTAAATGTGGTTTGACAGATGGATGGCTCAGAGCGGAAACACAGACAGTACGCTGTACACATGAAAGCCTAGCAGAGCGATTTTCCTTCCCACCGTCGATGTCTAACAGTCATCTTTTGTATTAATTTAAAATTTGTTTGTAGTTTAATTTAATTGGTAAATTAAGTTTATTTATTTATTTATTTTTAAATTAGTTTGTTTTAATTTTTAAATTAGTTTTAAATTAATTGTTAATTAGTTTATTATTATTATTTAAATTAGTTTGTAATTAATTATGAATTAGTTTATAATTAGTTTTTAAATTGATTTATATTTAATTTTAAATTAGTTTTAAAATTAATTTTTAATTAGTTTTATATTATTTTATAGTGTAGTTGGAAATTAGTTGGAGAGGGTGTTTCGTTAGTATTATTGAATGATTAGTATTGATGTTTATGGGCACCTATGAATTTAATAACTTTGTAACTATAACTAAAAATCAGTGATTAACTCCTAGAGGTATTTATGTGCGGAGTTTATAAATAGATTTAGAGATTATTTTAGCACCTTATTTAATCTAATGCTTTCTGATTATGAAGTTATTATCCCATGATGTGTCTGAAGTGCGTGATTAAATGAATTGTATATTCTTCTATGTTGTCATGTCTCGGGTATCTGTTGGGCTAGATGACCTTAGGACATAATCTAGAGGTTTGGGATTATAAATTTTGCATGGTATCTGTTGTGATGTTAATTTGTAATTTTATGTCGATATCATAGTCCTGATTTCCTATACCCAACCTGATTCTGTTATGAGGTGCTTTATGGTCTTGTGAGTATACTGTGGATGTGTTTGTGGTTATTGAGAAACTATGTGCTCCTGAATGGGTAGGATCCAAATTGTGGTTATATATATCTTCATGTATTGATCTTGAACCTAGGTAGGTTAACTAAGTGTATAGTGAGGAAGTGGCTTGCAATGGGGGTTTAGGACCCTAAGCGGTTACTAGGTAAACCCATTGGTGAGTTACTTAATAAGTGAAAATATATGATACATTAAAGGGGTTTAAAAATGAACTAATAAGATGTATGAGTCTCTATAGATGCCTTGAGTGTTGTCACATGATAGGATGGGAGTTGGGATCCTTGTCTACGTGAAAGGATCACCGAGCCACATAGTGTCACCTGGAGGCCAGGGTCAAGAGGTACTACTAGGGTTACCTTCAAGGTTGGACTTATGTGATGACACTTCCCTATATACAGCTTAGGTTATCCTACATGTGTCAGTTACCTTTGGTGTTGTTTAGTGTTCCTTGTTTTGGATTAGAGTGCTTTTAGGATCTTCCTTCGCATTGAAGTATGAGGTCATGTATACCTTGGTGTTTGCGTTCTTGTTGTTTACCCCATGTGATGGGCTTGTTACTATCTCCTCAGCATGGTGGGAGTGGACCTTTGGTTCCACGTGGTCGGGTGGTAGTGATTCTTATTACCATTGAGATTTCGACGGATTCTTCTTCATGCTTGGATGTTCTTTGATGCAGTTCTATCTTCTGATTTCTTTGGAGAGTGGTTCAGTTATTTGAGATGTGTTTGTACCATATGTTTATATTGGTTATCATCCTTGGAGGATGCATTGTATTGATTATTATGTATTATTACATACCCTGCAACTTGTGTAGTGGATGTTGATAGGTAGTATACCTTATGGTATCAGTTGTATATGTAATCTTTATTATGAGATGTATGTCATTGGTTTCAGATTATGTAACCTTTATGTCAGTTCTTTATTATTGTATCGTAGATTAGTTTGTTTAAGTAATTCTACGTCAAGGAACCCTCGAGGAATGTTAATCATGTATGTGTTGTATTTCATGTATGTCATGTACTTCATTGTGTTGCTTCCGCATTGTTATTAATATTGTTTGTAAACATTTAAAAAAAAATTATTCCATAAAATTAGTGTCGTGTTTGGGTTAAGTTCTCTTGGGTTCCCTGGCGGGGCATTACAGTAGGTAGCTCCATGTGCAACCATCTCCGCTAGCCGACTTCATAATCCTATGAGAAACAATAGGAAGGTTCCAAAATTTGAAGATGTTGATTTCAGTATCATTACAAGGGGAGAGTGAAGATCTTAAAACCAACAGCTTTTCCATAATTACTCTCTTAATTTTACAATACACCACATCAGGAGGAGCTTTGAGGTCTCTAAAGATTATATTATTTGTTTCCTTCCAAATTCCCCATAAAACATGAGGCAAGGTGAATGACCATAATTTATTAAAGGCTTTGTTAGAAGAAAAGTAGGTCCAACCATTAAAACACTCCTGAATAGAGAAAGGAAAGATCTAATAAAAGTTCATCTTCTTCAAAATATGAGACCAAACCTGGGAAGAGAAGGCATAGTGGATAGAGATATGGGTGATAGTCTCTTCTTCATGCATGTAAAGAAAGAACATATTGGGAAGAAAAAAACTCATACAACAGAAATTCTTAGTAGTAAGAATTTTAATCTGCAAAAGAATCTAGAAGAAATTATCAGTAGTAAAAAATTTATTCTTCTTGGTAGACTTAATCTACAAGAAATGACATGTTATTATTGCAGATATGCAACAAACTTATGGGATACTCCTATGTATGGCATCATGTGTTCCTAGAATCCTTTCCTTGTGACCTCACTTTGTCATGCATCATAGGAAATGAGGCCATTGTGTAAGGTAGAACCATCCTTCATTGTGTGGAATAGAGTTCGATACTAGAACCCTAGAGTTTTGCATGGTATCAAACCATTGTAGTCAATTTGACATTTGTATAGTAAGTTGTATCCCGATGATAGGAAGAATGTTTGTGATTTCCATTTGGACTTTCTGTAAGAAAGATAAGAACCCCCTCTGAGATTTTGAATCTTATGTTGGAACCTTGTGATGATCCTTTGGTATATGTTTTGAGATGGAAATACCTTTCTTAATAGAAAGTATTGCAATGTGTGAGTGAGATGAAGGAAACTTGCATTGTTCTTTTAATGTGTGTACTTGCATTTGGATAAGATATTTATCCCACACCTTGGTGTGTTACCTTTGGTTTGATGCATTGGATTCCAAAACTATGACTAGTCCTTAGGGGGGATGATGTAGAGCCTCCCTTTTTCCCCTTCTATGTTTGACACCCCAAGGGGTGTGGATTGGATTGATTCTTTTATTTATGACCATGTTGAACCCTTGTGATATTGTACCCTTAGGGGTGCTCTATTGTCTTCTTGATTTATGAGACCTGCCTTGGACTTGAGATGCAAGGTGAAGCCCTGTTATGATTTGATATGACTGGATGAGATGATCTTTTGATGTAGTGACATTCTTGTGAAAGGCTTTATGTGATTCACTTGGTTCAGTTTAGCAATGTTCCTATTCGAGGACTACAACTATAGTTGTGATTGGTATATGGGGAGACCCTCTCCCAGGTCGTCATAGAAATTATCTTTATGATGGACCTAGTATGTGAATTATTTATGTTGATACATTATGGGTTTATATTTTATTAGATCAGACTAGATTTTGATGCACCCTAATTTCTCCCTTACTCATGTTGGTGAGTCTATGATACATCATGTTGCATTAGGGCTAAATTAGTTTAACTGATTATTATGGAAATCCTTTTGAGGGTTTGATTTGTGAGTATTTATTTGGAATAAAGAAATTGTATTCACATTAGGATGAGTTGTGGATCTAATAAATGTTAGATTCTTTAATCTTATTTGTATGTGAACATGAATGGATCAATTGAGTTCATTCGTGATTGAGTATGTAGTGATGTTCATTAAATAATTGATAGGATAATGCAAATAAGTATTAGATTGGTTAAATTAAATGCTTAACATGAAAATGACATGATGAATGATTATCATATGCATTATGTATTAGTGGAATTATATTATTATTACAATGATGCAATTGGATTAAACTATATTGGGATGTTATTTGTGTTCTACAAGAAGAATTGATGCCAATTGAGTATTGTATGGTGATTCAATTTTGCATGCGTGTTAATGTGTACCTTTATTCTCATAAGGAAATTGTTTTGAAAATATTTTTTTGGATAATTGGTGAATTATGTGAATATAGTTGCAAGGATATATGCTTAAATGTTGTCAATTATTTACATTGATTATATGTACATTTATTTTCTTGGAATAGAAATATTTGGATTTAGTGTTTAGGAAATTGGACCATGGAAATAAATAGGGGAACCAAGGTTAGACTATTATAAAACCTGTACAAAGCCAAGGTTGCATCTAATGAAGAGACAAAACCTCATTGTGGTGTTTTTTTAATTCGTAACTATGATGTGTATGATTGTATTAGTTATAAATTGTAAATTGTAAATATGTGCTTTTACTAATGATATTTCCATATGTGTATGTGATGTGTAATATTATGGTGTCACCTGACACTTGTAAAATATGTGTGTTCGCATGACAAGACCATGTGACTAGGATGGAGTTGACACTTACCCTAGGTTTATCTTGTAGTGTTCTCATGTAGACCCTTTGGTTAGGAAGCCATAAATGGAGTCAAATTACTTGGAACCCATAGGTAAACTTCAAGTGGGTTTTTGGAGGGTTAAATGAGCCCCTAGGGAGTATTTAGGGTTAATTTTAACCACCCCACTTGGTGTACTATGGGTTGGGGGTTAGATTTTGGTGAAAATAGAGCCCACAAATCATTTATGACCCACCTAAAATGTCTCTAAAGTCAAGTGGCAAAATATTGGGTATGAGAAAAGAGGACAATCCCATCCATTTTTCCCATTCCTAGTCTCCATCACATTTATGAGGGGAGAAAAGAAAGGAGAAACAGATTTTGTTGAGACCATACACTCTTTATGATAATTGGTTGGGAGGTGTGTAGGTGTCATGCCCAAAACTAGGGAAAATACACAGTTTTTTTTTTTTAAAAGGTACAAACAACTAGGATAACAAAAATAATATTGAAAGCATTGCACAAAGGTGATGACATGGTGAAGTTATTTTTTGAGTTACAAGGTCTAGACATAGATTGATTTTGGGTCACATCACGTGTGGATGCAGAGTCAGTATTCCAACTTGATACACAAGTTAGAGACCCTAAGTTCACGTGCTACAGGAACACTTGGGTCGGGTTGATTAAACTATAGTTTCATGTTTAACAAAGTGTGGCATCATGATCGTAAATCATTTGTTAGAACATAAGTTAAGTTAGGTTGATTTGATACTCTTATGCTTACTTCCTTTTATTAGATGATTCACATGGGTGCACTAAACTGCATTATAGGTTGACCTAGCAATACTTAAATCCTTAATCCTAATTATAACATGATCCATTAGAACTAATACATATTAAACTTTCAATATTAAGACATTTACGACATTCAATGTATCTTTTAAACATGATCCTGTATCACAACCAAGTTGACTAAATAAGACCCCTACAATAACCTATCAAAATTTTAACATTTGCAATTGAATTAATTAACCCCATCCGTGATATTATTATAATCATTTAGACAAAAATCCAATTTAATTATTCTCTCCACATTAGATTTCCTAACGCATTTAAATTAAAGTCCCCATAGATACAATAATTTCATCCAAATATATTACTAAGGGGTGCATTTAAGTTCCCTAAAGAACTATCATAATTTTACAACTAATAAATATCAAACAATAATTAAGCTTTAATCCACTCTTCTTTTTGAAGAAAATCTTAAACTACATTTACTAACACACATTATTTAAATAAATAATAACTAATTAACTACAAATAATAACATCTATCCCATCTCCTAACTATACTTTAAACACTTAATCCTAGGCACATATTACATAACCCACTAACCTCCTAATATAAAATTTATTTAAATCCTACCCTTTTGGACACATGAAATCATATTTCATTAATCATTATTTAAAAAAACAAAGAAACTAAACTATACAATTAATTACTAACTAGAACTTTTAAACAAATCCTAACCAACTTAACCCTATTATCCTACCCTACTCCCCAACCTACTTCCTATCCCATCAACCTGTCCCTTCCCATAGCCCATGTGCCAAGTGGGAAGAGGTGAAAAGACAAAATTCAAGGCTGCAAAGAAAAGGGTTCGAATGACAAGGAGAGGTAAAGTGCGGGTTTGTTTTAAAACTTAAGGTTTGGGGTCCACAAAAAGGTAACTTCATAAAGTGCAAAGTAAACTTTTTTTTTTTGAAAAGGTAGGAGACTAGGATGGTATGCATGGCAGGGAAGAGTGCCTTGTCAAAGTGGGTGACTCCATAACCAAGGAGGATGGCGGCACAATAAGATAGCTCCCCCAAAAAGGCATGCAAGGTAAGTACTAAATGTGTCAATTTCACCCTTCCCTTTAAAAAGAAAAGAAAACTAAGAATCATATCTTATAAAGGTAAATGGAAATATGGGTGTGGCACCCACGGGATGTCCCTTCACTGCATTAGGATATTAAAATATAATTGGTGGGTGTTAATGATTATGCCTTTCCCATTAATTAAACAATCCGGGTTGCACTAACAAGGGTTAATAGGAGGGGTATAGTATTCTAACCACATACTTAGTGAGGGGATAATAGGAAGAATATTCTCTGTCACAAATGAGAATTAAATTTCTTTCCCATACATTTTCTAGAGAGTCATTTTGGCTCTCATAACAGAAAGTTGTATTTTTATTTGATCTTCCTCCTTAACAATGAATTCCATTTTTGGAGTTAAATAGATGTATCATGAATTATTGTTTTATGCATTCTATTAAGTGGATTTTTTATGTAAGTATTGATAATAGGTAGTTATTACTTAGTATTGCAATTTGGTTAATATTCCATTTAGCTATCATGATTTTCTTAGATAAGATTTAAGGTGTAATATTCAATTTAATGTATAAGGTTTAATCATTTTATTAAAATTCATGATCCTAAGGATGATTAGTTGCAACTATAACTTAGATGATTCATCCCTCAAACTTATAACATGAACTTTTGATTACACTATTTATAAACCAATATTTTAAAGAAGGAAATGGAGAGTATTCAACTTGAAGTTATGCTAAGAAATAAATTTGAACACAAGATATGATTTACAATCCAATAAAACTTGAACACATAACTTGATCATTCTCACAAAATAACTACATTTATATTGACAACATTGGAGTCTACAACATTTGATCCATTCCATTACAAAATTCATCTTTAACATGAAAGCATAATACAATAGGTGATAATACAATGAAGAAGTCTCCAACACAATGACATCAAGAACACCTTCCATTACCCAAATCCAAAATGGCTCCACCATAAGGTCTATCCAAAATCTGCAGAAAGAAACACATAAAACTAACCATGGAGAGCTCACCTCCCATCCTAGGTCTCAAAGAGACTACCCCCGAGCTAGAAGAACTGGTAACCAATGGGTGACATCCACACCATTCATGCAACATATCATAACAAAAAAAACACCCACCCAAGGCTTACACAATGGGATTCACCTTGAGCCCACAATAAGGGGTGAAGTGGACTTCCATGTAGGAGATTGCAAAATGAATAAATACAATAATAATTCCTTTTCCAAGGCCAAAATCTACATACATTTTTCCATACACTCTCCTCCTTATCTCCCCCAGTCAAAATTAATAACATTGGCATGAAAGGGCCCATACACCTTGCATTTTTCCCTCTTCTCTCCATGAGAAGAGACTCTATACAATTATGGAGTCCAACTAACCCCTTCCCTTGTACTTGGCCACTTCTTCCCTATCCAAGGGTGAGTAATGCCATTACACCCTTCACAAAAATCCCTCATTCAAACAAAGCTAAGCACAATAAGCATGAAATCAAACCCAGAATCCTATTCCCTACATCACAAAAAAATAAAAATATATTGATCACATATGCAAGATAATGATATACATACTAATCTATTTGCAACAAAAACAAAGAAAATTTCACGACAATGGTGGAGACCAACCTTCACAAGTGTTATGGTAAAATGATGCTTGAGAAGATTCCAATCCATTTTTGCTTCCTTCAATCCAAAACCCTAATGTCTCTAAAAGTAGAGAGTGGGTGAACACCCTCTAACTCTACAAAGGGCCTCTAAAAAGGTCTCCAAATCCTACTCACCCACCAACATTAAATTCAGAATTGACCCCTAATTCCTTTGGTTGTCCTTTGTCCCCTAACATAAATGCATGATTGGAAAGGAGTGTGGGTTTGGTTAAAATTCAAGACTCATTCCATTTTCGTAACATGTGAGTAATGAGTTATTAAGAGGGTCACCAAGGCCACTAGGGGGTTCTAGAAGTGTTATAAATGTTCCTAACCCATACCCCTATCACTAAGGTACTTGGATTTTGCTAAAATTGGTCCTTAGGACCACTTTTTGGCCTCTAGAAGTGACTATAAAAATTTGAATTTAAGTAATATAATTGGTGGGACTTTACAAGTATCTCCAAACAAAGGGGGTTTAAATTTGGTTCCTAATAAGTCATTTAGGCTTAGGGTTACATTTCCAACCTTAGTGGACATGTCATTACATAAATACATAACAAGTGTCAAGTGACATTGTAAAATAACATAATACACCATTGACATGCCACTAATTACATACTGAAAGCACCTAATTGATACATACAATTTACGGTCATGAATTGAATCACTTAATAATGAGGTTCAAATCTCTTCATTAGATTCAACCTTGGCTTTACAGTTTACACATATGGTTGGTTACTGATTCTCCAATAATTTCCATGGTCATTTTGTTGCACACTAAATTGAACATTAGTAGCTCAATAAAATCATGTGTATAATATATAAATCAAATTGCATAATCAATTGACTGAACATTCCACATTTTCATTTAATAACCTTTACCCATTTATACACCTGATAACCATAACTGATTACATATCAAAATAATATAATATATTCCTCCATTTGAATTTATAATATTGAAATAATCATCGTAATGCATGCCTATGCCCAAAAAATCATAAACATCATCAATAAAGTATACTGAAGTAATCATCACATGACATAAATAATACTAATAATGTCTAGTCCATCAAATATAATGTCCCAAAATATCAAATCATAATGTATCAAAATAAGTGTATCAGTTGAGCTATGATGGGTTGGGGTGAGGCTTCACATCCTCCCCCAGTAGGCATGAAATTCCTCCTAGATTTCATCAAAAAGATATGGATACTGAGATCTCATATGCATTGCATCCTCCCATGAAGCTATGACCTCATTATAATAATCCAACTGGACCCTAACCTATTCTAGGTCTTTGCCTCATACTGCAAGGGTCCACCAGGCTATAATACAAATTGGATCTAGTCCTAGCTACCCGTCTGACTCCACCTGCAAGCCATCCCAATCTATCATGTGAGTATCATCATAAATATATCCTTGAAGTACATAAACATGGAACACATCATGGATACGTGATAGGCTAGGTGGTAAAGCTATATGATATGTAACTAGTCCTATCCTCTCTAAGATCTCAAATGGTCCAATGAATTGAGGTGCCAGCTTAGATCCCTTTCCAAATTGGATCGGACTCTTGTGCTATCGCACTTTCAAGAAGACTCTATCTCCGACCTTATACTCTCTATCAATGCTTTTCACATATGCATATTTCTTTTGTCTATCATGTGCCTCTCTAAGATGATGTCAAATCAAAACCACCTATTGCTCCATCTCTCTGACTAACTGAGGGTCATTAGATACTCTATCCTTGATCATGTCCCAACTCAAGGGTGTCCTACAAGGTCTATCATAAAAGGCCTGATAAGGTGGCATACCTATAGATGAATGGTGCCCATTATTATAGGAAAAATCTACTAGATGTAGGTATTCCTCCCACTTCACCTAATGGTCCATCACATACATGCACAACATATCCTCCAATACCTGATTAACCCTCTTGGTTTGACCATATGTTTGAGGGTGATACAATGTACTAAAATTGAGCCTAGTGACCAATGCCATCTGTAACTCTCTCCAAATGGCTGATGTGAATAATGAGTCTCTATTACAGATGATCTTATAGGGAATTCCATGAAGTTTGACAATATCCTGCAAAAACATCTGAGCTACATCTCGTGCTATGAATGTAGTACGCATGGGTGAGAAGTGGGAAACCTTGGTCAACATGTCGACTGTCACCAAGATGGAACCATGGAAGCAAGAAGACATAGGATGACCAACAATAAAGTCCATAGATATAGTATCCCACTTCCACTCAACAATATCATGTGGTTATAGAAGCCCACCGAGGTGACGGTTCTTTTCTTTCACCCTCTAGCACTCTAGGCATCTCACAACAATACTAGAAATCTGTAGTCTCATGCCTGGCCAATGGTACAACTATCTCAAATCTGCATGTAACTTCTTAGCACTGGGGTGCAGTGCATAAGGTTCTCGGTGTGGCTCAAGTATAATGAGCTCATGCAAATCCCTAATGGAAGGTACATATATACACCCTCTATTACATAGTAGTCCATTAGACACCAAGGAATACTCTAAATACTTCCCCTCTAAGGGTATCTGAGAATGCACCAACTAAAAAACATCTACATAAAAGGGATCCTCTAGAAAATGATGTAGGATACACTCTCTAAAATTAGTACAAGTAGTCATAGATGAAAGCTCATGGAATCTCCTACTTAACGCATCTACAACCACATTCTCCTTTCCTTTGATGTAATGAACATCAAAATTATACTCACAAAGGAACTCCATCTTCCTTCTCTATCTAGCATTAAGGTTTGGTTGAGTGAAAATATACTGCAAGCTCTGGTGGTCATAATGAAGCTTGAATCTATGACCTAGAAGGAAGTGTCTCCACCTCACTAAAGCATGAACCACAGTAGAAAGCTCTAGGTCATGAGTAGGGTAATTAAGCTCATGAGTCTTCAACTTCCTAGACTCATAAGAGATAGGTCATCCATCCTGCATAAGGATTGCCCCTATACCATCCAATGATGTATCTATGCACACCAAAAATTCTGATGTAGGGTCTCACACTACAATTATTGGTGCACATATGAGGGCTCTCTTGTGCTCCTAAAAATCTCTCTCACACTTCTCTATCCACTCATACTACTTTCCCTTTCTCTAAAGGGAGGTGATGGGGTGTGCCAATCTGGAAAATCATACAATCAAGTGTCTCTAATATCCTACTAACCCCATAAAAATCATCACCTCTATGACACTGGTGAGTGTTGGCCAATCCATAATGGCTCATATCTTTGATGGATCTACTAAGATCCCATCGTCAGATATAACATGACCCAAATAATGTACCTCAAGTAAGAAGAATGCACACTTCAACAAGATGCCAAACAATTAGTTTTCTCTCAACCTCTATAAAACCTATCTTAGGTGCTCCTCATGCTCCTTCTCATCATGAGAATATATCAAAATATTATCTAGGAACATGACCAAAAACTTATGCAAGAAGGTATGGAATACTCTATTCATGAGGCTCATGAATATCGCTATAGAATTCGTGAGGCCAAATAGTACCACAGTGAACTTGTAGTGACCATACCTCATACGAAACACATTCTTGTGGATATCACTCTCCACAATTTTCAACTGATGATAACCTAACTTCAGATCTATCTTCGATAATACTCGAGCACCCTATAACTAATCAAAGAGATCATCGATCCTAGGAAGTGGGTATCAGTTCTTAATAGTTACTTTTTTCAATTGTTGATAATCAATGCACAACCTAAGTGATCCATCCTTCTTATTCATGAAGATCACTGGTGCACCCCAAGATGACACACTAGGTCGAATATACCCTTTCTCCAATAGCTCCTCCAACTAAATCTTGAGCTCACTAAGCTCATGGGTAGTTATCCTATATGGTTCTCTCGATACTGGCTCAGCTCCTGGCATAAGGTCTATGTGAAAATCCACTTCTCTAGGTGGAGGCATACTAGGGAGCTCTAAAATAAATACATCTAAAAAGTCCTTTAGGATAGGAAAATCATCAAGGGATGACTCCCTCTCTGATTCCTCCTCTCTATTACTAATGGTGATAGAAAATAGTTGACATTCCTTTTGCATGCACTGCCTAAGCTACATAGCAGAAATCATATGAGTGATATAGGTCTCTGCACTCTGGAGATCACCCTAGGAATACCATGCTCATCCACAAACTCTACCCTCTTCTATTAAAAATCTATCTTGGCATTGTGAGCATATATCCAATCCATGCCAAGGACAACATCATATGAACCTAGAGGAGTAATGTATAGATCAGACATCATGGACATGTCCCCAATGTGAATATGACAATTTTGGACCATGGAACTCACTCACACCCTAGCTCCTATGGCTAACTCTACCTCCCAATTGACATCTTGTCTAACTGCCACTAGGCCACAATACTCCACTACATATGGAGATATAAAGGAGTCAATAGCTCCAGAATAAAATAAAATAGTAATCATACTACCTCGTATCATACCTGTGGCCTTAATAACTGTAGCCTGATTCTTGGTCTGGCAGTTATCAACCACTGCAAAAACTCTATGGGATCTACCCATGTCTCCAAGTGTAGGCTCTTAGGTATCCCCTCTCTCACCACCGACTAACTATCCTTGTGGGTACTCTCTTAGTATATGACCCATGTCACCACAAGTGTAACATGGCCCTCTAGTTTGAATCTCTACTCCCTATGTTCTAGACTGCTATGGTCCTTCGGTCCTACTGGAACCACTATAACCACCCCTAGAGGATTGTTGAGTCCTAGTTGGCTATGTCTGAGGGGTCTATGTCCCCTGATCCTATTTAGGATCCTGAGACTACCACTTTTTGGGCTTAAAGCCCTAATAACCCTATGAAGGCCTTTATGTAGAATCCTATTGAGATCTCTACGGCTAAGACTGTTGACCCTTAAAGGATCCTGTTAAGTGATTATGGTTCCCCTTCCAAGGGGGTCTCTACTATCCCGACTGCTGGGAAGATGGATTTTGGTGCTGAGACCGATCCCGAGGCTCATGTCTAGTACGGAGATCCTCGGCTACAAGTGTCTTCTCCACTGTCTCTCTGAATGTGGTAGGAAAGGCTAGGTGTACTGTACCCTGAAGACACATATTAAGTCCCTTAATGAAATGATGGATACGTAGTTTATCTTCCTTCATGTAATCAACATATGGAAGGAGCTCGAGAAACTGATGCTCATAATGGGTCACTATGAGACCTCTCTGATGGAGATCATGGAACTCCTCTATATGTCTTTTTCTGAAACAATCAAAGAGGTATCTCTCTTGGAAACAGGCCACAAAAGACTCCCAAGTAAATGTATCAATACTCACTCCACCTATGGACTCCTCATGCTGCCACCAAGTAGAGTCTTTGTCCCATAAAAGATGGACTGCAAGTCACACCTTTAGATTACTCCCATAAGGGTGTAATCCAAAGCATCACTGTAAACTCTATAACTAGGCCTCTGCTACTGACCCGTCAATGGATCCCAAAAACAAGGGTGGCTGGAATCACAATAATTCATAGATCTCATCTTCAACATCTCTAGGAAATCTCTCTTTGACATGTATCTCATGCTCGATTGATACTTCTAACTGATGAAAAGACTCACCCTCATGATCACCATGACCCTCAACATTCCTAGGTTGGGGACTCCTACTTCTCTCTGCTAACTGCTCTATCATCTTCTGGGATCCGTGCATCCCTTTCGGGAATCTGTTGCTTGGGCTGCTGAACTATGGGTGGTAGTCTCTGTTGAATCACCCAAATCAGATTCTGGAGGATGTCAAAAATATCCTAGTTAGGGTTCTGAGGTGGTGGAGGTGGTCCATCCTCCTACTCTTCCCCAACATGTGCAACTCTACGACCCCTGCCTCATCAGCCAACTCATGTGACAATAGGCATCCTTCACAATAATTTAAATTTAAATGAGTTGAAATGTGATGGGTTTAGGTTCCTAGTGTCAAAACATGATTCTGATACCAAAATTTCATGCCCAAAACTAGGGCAAAAACACACAGTAAAATTTTTTTTAAAGGTACAAACAACTACGATGACACATCTAATACCGAAAGAATTGCGGAAAGGTGATGACATGGTGAAGTTAGTTTTTTAGTTATAAGGTCTAGACATAGATTGAGTTTGGGTCACATCGTGTGTGGATGTAGATTCGGTATTCCATCTCATTACACAGGTTAGAGAACCTAAGTTCACATGCTATAGGAACACTTGGGTCGGGTTGATTAAACTATAGTTTCATGTTTAACAAAGTGTGGAAACATGAGCGTAAATTATTTGCTAGAACATAAGTTAAGTTATGTTGATTTGATACTCTTATAATTACTCTATTTTATTAGATGATTCACATGGGTGCACTAAACTACATTATAGGTTGACCTAGCAATACTTAAATCCTTAATCCTTATTATAACATAATCTATTAGAACTAATACATATTAAAATTTCATCATTGAGCCATTTATGACATTCGACGTATCTTTTAAACATGATCCTATATCACAACCAAGTTGACTAAATAAGACCCCTACAATAACCTATCAAACTTTTAACATTTTCAATTGAATTAATTAACCCCATCTTTGATATTATTGTAATCATTTACACAAAAATCCAATTTAATTATTCTATCAACATTAGATTTCCTAACATAATTGAATTAAAGTCCCCACAGACACAATAATTTCATCCAAATATATTACTAAGGGGTGCATTTAAGTTCCCTAAAGAACTATCATAATTTTACAACTAATTGATATCAAACAATAATTAACCTTTAATCCACTCCTTTTATTTTGGAAGAAAATCTTAAACTGCATTTATTAACACATTATTTAAATAAATAATAACTGATTAACTAAAAAAATATCTATCCCATCTCCTAGCTATACTTTAAACACTTAATCCTAGGAACATATTACATAACCCACTAACCTCCTAATATAAAATTTATTTGAATCCTACCCTTTTCGACACATGAAATCATATTTCATTAATCATTATTAAAATTAAAACAAACAAACTAAACTATACAATTAATTACTAGCTAGATCTTTTAAACAAATCCTAACTAACTTAACCTTATTATCCTACCCTACTTCCCAACCTACTTCCTATCCCATCAACCTCTCCCTCCCATGGCCCACATGCCAAGTGGGAAGAGGTGAAAAGACAAAACTCAAGGCTACAAAGAAAAGGGTTCGAATGCCAAGGAGAGGTAAAGTGCCAGTTTGTTTTAAAACTTAAGGTTTGGGGCCCACAAAAAGGTAACTTCATAAAGTGCAAAGTAAACAAATTTTTATTTGAAAAGGTAGGAGACTAGAATGGTACACATGGAAGGGAAGAGTGCCTTGTCAAAGTGGCTGAATCCATAACCAAGGAGGATGGCGGTGCAATAAGATAGCTCCACCCAAAAGGCATGCAAGGTAAGTACTAAATGTGTCGATTTCACCCTTCCCTTTAAAAAAATAAAATAAAAACTAAGAAGCATGTCTTATAAAGTTAAATGGAAATATGGGTCAAGTGCCCATGAGATGTCCTTTCACTGCATTAGGATATTAAAATATAAATGGTGGGTGTTAATAATTATGTCTTTTCCATTAATTAAACAATTGGGGTTGCACTAACAAGGGTTAATAGGATGGGTTTAGTATTCTAACCACATACTTAGTGAGGGGATAATAGGAAGAATATTATCTGTCACAAATGGGAGTTAAATTTCTTTCCCATACATTTTCCAGAGAGTCATTTCGGCTCTCTCATAACATAAAGTTGTATTTTTATTTGTTCTTCCTCCTTAACAATGTATTTCATTTTCGGAGTTAAATAGATGTATCATTAATTATTTTTTTATGCATTATTATAAGTGGACTGTTTATGTAAGTATTGATAATAGGTAATTATTACTTAGTATTACAATTTGGTTAATATTCCATTTAGATATCATAATTTTCTTACATATGATTTAAGGTAAAATATTGAATTTAATGTATAAGGTTTGATCATTGTATTGAAACTAATGATCCTAAGGATGATTAGTTATAACTATAACCTAGATGATTCATCCCTCAAACTTATAACATGAACTTTTGATCACATTGTTTATAAACCAAGATTTTCAAGAAGGAAATAGAGAGTATTCAACTTGAAGTTATGCAAAGCAATACATTTGAAGACAAGATATGACTTGCAATCCAAAAAAATTTGAACACATAACTTTCTCATTCTCACAAAATAATTACATTTCTATTAACAACATTGGAGTCTACAACATTTGATCCATTCCATACAAAATTCATATTCAACATGAAATAATAATACAATAGGTGATAATACAATGGTGAGGTCTCCAACACATTGACATCAAGAACACCTTCAATGCCCCAAATCCAAAATGGCTCCTCCATAAGGTGTATCCCAAATCTATAAAAAGAAACACATAAAACTAACCATGGAGAGCTCACCTCCCATCCTAGGTCTCAAAGAGACCAGCCCTGAGCTAGGAGAACTAGTAACCAATGGGTGACATCCACATCATTCATGCAACACAACACAACAAAAACACCCATCCAAGGCTTAAAAAATGGGATTCACCTTGAACCCATAATAAGGGGTGAAGGTGGACTTCCATGTAGGAAATTTCCAATTGAATACATACAATAACCATGTCTTTCTCAAGGCTATAATCCACATACACTTTTCCATACATTCTCCTCCTTATCTCCCCCAATCAAGATCAATAACATTGGCGTGCAAGGGCCCATACACCTTGCATTTTTTTCTCTCTTATCTCCAAGAGAAGAGACTCTACACATTCATGGAGTTCAACTAACCCCTTCCCTCATCCTTGGCCACTTCTTCCCTATCCAAGGGTGAGTAATTCCATTACACTATTCACAAAGCTCTCTCATTCAAAAAAAGATAAACACATTAAGCATGAAATCAAACCCAAAATCAAATTCCCTTACATCACAACAACACAAAATACATTGATCACATATGAAAGATAATGATATACATACTAATCTATTTACAAAAAAAACAAAGAAAATTTCATGGCAATGGTGGAGACCAACCTTCACAAGTGTTATGGAAAAATGATGCTTGAGAAGAGCCCAGTACCTTTTTGCTTCCTTCAATCCAAAACCCTAATGTCTCTAAAAGTAGAGAGTGGATGAACACCCTATAACTCTATAAAGGACCTCTAAAAAGGCCTCCAAATCCTACCTACCCACCAACATCAAATTTAGAATTGACCCCTAAGTCCTTTGGTTGTCCTTTGTCCCCTAACATAAATGTAAGATTGGAAAGGAGTGTGGGTTTGAGTAAAAAGTCAAGACTCACTCAATTTTCGTAACATGTGAGTAATGAGTTATTAAGAGGGTTACCAAGGCTACTAGGGGGTTCTAGAAGTGTTATAAATGTTCCTAACCCATACCCCTACCACTGAGGTAATTAAATTTTTCTAAAATTGGTCGTTAGAACCACTTTTTGGCCTCTAGAAGTGACTAGAAAAAATTAAATTTAAATAATATAATTGGTGGGACGTTACAAGTATCTCCTAACAAAGGGGGTTTAAATTAGGTTCCTAATAAGTCAGTTAGGCTTAGGGTTACATTTCCAACCTTAGTGGATATATCATTACATAAATACATAACAAGTGTCAAGTGACACTATAAAATAACATAATACAACATTGAAATGCCACTAATTACATAGTGAAAGCACCTAATACATACATACAATTTAAGGTCACAAATTGAATCACTTAACAACAAGGTTTGAATCTCTACATTAGATTCATCCTTTGCTTTATACTTTACATGTATGGTTGGTTACCAATTCTCTAATAATTTCCATGGTCATTTTCCTGCACACTAAATTGAACATCAGTAGCTCAATAAAGTAACATGTATATATATAAATCGAATTGCATAATCAATTGAATAAACATTCTACATTTTTATTTAACAACCTTTTTCCATTTATGCACCTGATAACCATAACTGATTGCATAATCAAAATAACATAACATATTCCTCCATTTGATTTTAAAATACTAAAATAATCATCATAATGAATTTGTATACCCAAAATATCATAAACATCATCAATAAAGTGTACTGAAGTAATCATCACATCACATAAATAATACTAATAATGTCTAGTCCATCAAATATAATGTCCCAAAATATTGAATCATAATGTATCAAAATAAGTGTATCAGCTGAGCTATGATGGGTCGGGGTGAGGCCTCACAGTAGGAGGCTTTTTAGTTGAGACTTGGACAAATATGGTTTTTTTCACCCACTCTCCAATTTCGGAGACAACTAAAGAGTCAGAGAAGACTTGGAGAAAGAGGAGGGCTTAGGAATTGGAGATCTCCATCAAACGCTATCATGTCATTACTTGAGTAAATGTTGGTTGCACCATCTCCTTGTTTGTATGTTTCACGTGAGCAAGAAATCTTGGAAATGAATGTTTTGTAAAAGTTTTGTTTTAATGTTGTTCATGATTGTTGCAATGTTCCTATGTGTATGGATTTTTCGCAAAATGATTGTGTTGTGGAGATTTTGTTGTTTCTTTCATGGTGGTCTTGTTTTCTTTCTTGTGAGTTCTTATTTTGTGTTGCAAATATGATAATGGGAGTCTCAAGGCACACTCACCCTTGGGAGGGAAGTGTAGCCTTGGGGGTGAAGGATATTTGGACAACCTTAGAGTGTAGAGTCTCTCCTCAAGGAGGAGAGGGATAAAGCATGGAGTATAGGCTCCATGATGCCATTCTTTCTTGTGTAATGGGGGCCATAAGGGGATATTTGTTGTCTTGAAAGCCTTGAGGGTCATAAGGGATTTTTTTTTTGTTGCAGAAAAAAAAGAGAGATATGAGATAGTTTTCTAGCTTTGAAGAAGCATTGTAAATTCTTGTTTCTTTGGAATTCTCCTCTCAGGCACTTGGTCCACCTTCACCGCATGTTTTGGGTCATCTGGAGACCTAATGTGAAGCCATGGTTGGGAGTTCAATGTTCTTGTTGTTGCATTGTTGTATCTTAGTTGGGATTGTATGTAAATCGTCTATCCTTTGTTCCCCAAGCTTGGGGGTGGTCTCTTAGAAGCCTGGGCTGGGAGGTGAGATTCCATGGTCAAGCTCTTCTTGTATTTTTTAGGTTTTGGCTTATGGGTTGAAAAGAGGATGGAGTGAAGAAGCTTAAAGTGTGAATTATCAATGTTATTTTATATTTTTTTAGAGTTGTAATTTTGTTGAAGGAGGAAATATTTCTATATAGCTTTGTAATAGAAATTTTATTTTAAATAAGATTTAAAGTGTTCTTGCAAGAAGATTTGTAGAAAAAATTGTTGGAATTTTAGTTGATGTTACTATAGTTGTATGAAATTCAAAAATATTAATATTATGTAAGCTATTTTACTTAATGTTTCTATTGTAAACTTTTCCCTACCATTAGCAAGAAATAGAAGCAAATCTTAATATATTTCATGAAAATTAGTTGTTGGTTATCATAGCATAGTTGCTTTCAAAAAACTTTATTTGTAAATATTTATGATTTTAGGATAGAAAATAGACATAGATGTAGTAAATGTATTGCATAGTAACCACATTAGAATTCTTAATTAATTAGACACTTTAAAAAAAAAAAAAACCCTTTAAAGAAAATCAATACATTCAAGGATGCATTATTCAATTATTAGTATGTATGTAGAATATACAACAAATCATGTTATATTTTAAACAAACTCTGTGTGTGTGTGTGTGTGTGTGTGTGTGTGTGTACATATATGTTATATATGTGTATATATATGTATGTACACACACACACACACACACATATATATATTAGTGCAGGAGCAACCTAAGGTCTTTAGGAAGATCTTTAGTCATTTTGTCTTGTAGGTTGGTTTTGCCAACCATCCATGAATAAGGAATATGTTATAAATTCCCTAGTGTGTTTTTGAGGTGTGTTTTAGTGTTAGGAGAGATTAGGGTTTGTGAGTTGTTGAGTCAAGTTGATTCTAGGGGTCTAGAACCTAGAAGTCAACCAAAAGGTCAAAGGGTTGAACAAAACTCCAAAAATGGGATATTTTCAAGAATTTAATGTTTTAAAGTCATTTGAGGTCATTTGGTAAGGTTTGAAACCAAATAGGGCCATCAAAGTGGAGAAAGTGTCATTTTGACAAAAGTTGTCAAAGTTGTCATGACAACTTTTAAAAGTTGTCATGACAACATTTTCTAGATTTTAGGAATTGGCTTTTATAATGCCCAAATTCTGACCAGAGGGTCTAGACATGTGGGATAAGAGTATATAAGCTTACTACAACCCTAATATGACAGTTAGATTTTATTTTATATGGACTGGTTATTGGAAAGAACCAATTTGCAGTGTAATTAACATACAGAGCCATCATCCAACACTTTTTTGGATTGAATGGATTGAATGAAAGCATGAAGAGTGTTTGAAATGTAATTCCTTAGATATTTGTGGCATTGGATTATTTAATTGTTCTTTACGATTAGCTTTTGTTTAATTCTTTGGATTTTGTGAGTTCACTGGCCAGTTTTGGTCCAGTCATGTAAAATATGGCTTTTCTTGGTATTCCCGTGGTTCAACACCCATGACCACTTAGAATCCATTAAAGCCTTGTATATACTATTTATATATGGTGTGTGGAGAGTGTGTGTGTGTTTGTGTAGGGGAAGCAAGAGAAAAATCATGCCCTAGGCGAGTACTGGTTATTCTGGCTAGGGTAACTGAATAGTGCAGAGGCAATGGAGGTTGCTAAGTGATTGGTATGTGTCAATAATGGATAGAGGAGAGTGGGGGAATGAAGTGCACAAATTTTGATACAAGGAGAAGTTTTGAGGAACTCAATTGAAAATTTAAAGAAGCTCAAGAAACCAAACCAATCTTCATGCCCTAGAAACCCTTATTTTTAGGGGTTTGGTAGAAGTCCACTGTATAGACAGTGTGAGAATTGGAAACCTAGAAAATATCTAAGGTTAGGAAAAACCCACAAGTAATATGTGATCAGATTCTAGGGGTGTTGAGGGATTTTTTAGAGAAAATCAATCTTTTCAGTGTTTAGGAAGGCTAATTGGCCTAAAAGGGCTACAAGGCCTAAAAGACTAGAATCTTGAACCTGATTGGAATTAGGTTGAAAGATCATCAAGATTGGATCAAGGGGAGTTGAAAGGACTTAGGAAAGAGTCAAGGAACCAACTCACAAGAGGGGATGTCAGTTTGAGGGTTAGGTAATCAAGGAAGCCATGAAAGAGTAAGGCTATGGAGGAGAGTTTAGTGAAGTGTTTGAAGTTGGTGGAGAGCTCCTAGTGTGTTAGAGGATCAGAGAGGTATCCTCTAGTTAGGGTAGTGATAGAGACCCTAAGGAAGACCAAGTGAAGGTCTAGGAGAGAGAAATAAATCTCTAATAGAGGATCTCCCATCAAATTGGTATCGGAGCCATTGAAAGGCTTGGGATTGGATTAGTGTATGTCAGAGTGGTGTGTATCCATAGGTGAGAACATCATGGTGAAAAATGCAGAGTTGGCCAAGGATTTTTTAGAGAAACAAATCAAGAATAGGATTCTTGAAGAAGAAATGGAAGAGATGAATATAAAAATGGCAAAGGTGGTAGAGACTGCTAGCAAGTTGAGAGAAGAAATGCATGAAGGGATCGATAAAGGAAAGAAACCAGTAGAAGAAGAGGTAGAATCAGAGCCTGATCCTCTTCTACCTGAGGAACCATTCCTCAAGGCACTCAAAGAATTGAGTGGAAAGGCTCTAGAAGGAATACCAATGTTATTTGGTAAGATGGATACATAAATGGTTATGGAATGGCTTGAAGGGATGGAGAATCACTTTGAATGTGATGGGATTACAAAGCCAAAAAAGGTAAAGATACCCAAGACAAGGCTAAGAGGGAAAGCACTCACATGGTGGAATTTCTTGCAGGAAGAAAGAGAGAAAGATGGCAAGAAGCCCATAGAAAATTGGAAAACAATGGTTGCAAAGGTGAAGGAGAATTACCTTCCAGAAGATTATGACATTCAACTGCATAAGAAGAGGCAAAACCTTAGGCAAAAAGACCTAGATGTGTTAGCCTATACTGAATAATTTTAGAAGCTTTGTCTTAGATCAAGAATCTAGGAGATAGAGAGTATCAAAGATGCAAGGTACCTTAATGGATTAAGGTGGAACATTTAAGAGGAACTTAGTCTCTTTACCTTGACTTCCATTCATAGTTGTTTCCAAATGGCTTTGAAACTGGAAGAGAAACTCAAGAAGAGACAAGATTCTAGCTCCAGAGGTAGAGGAAGGGGTAGAGTAAATAGAGGTGGCCATTGGGGAGGTTCAAGTGGAATAATTTGTGAAAGTAGAGGTCAAAGTGACTCCAGATATATAGAGAAAGGACAAGAATCAAGCAATAGGGCTGGATACAATAATAGAGGAAAAATTTCTTATAACAGTGGCAGAGGAAGATCATGAGGTTTTGGGAGAAGATCTCGCCTTTCTTCCATGAAATGCTACAACTGTGGAAAGTTGGGACACTCTGCATATAGGTGTCTAGATAAACCAACATCCTCACAAGGGGAGAAGAAGATAGCTTATGTCCAATAAGAAGATTTCTCTAAACAATCAGAGGTGAGTCTGGATTCAGAGAAAGGGGAACACCTTATGTTGAGAAGAATACTAATCAAGACACCCACCAAAGATGAGCACAAGTAGAGGAGGGATCTTTTTAGAGTAAAATGCAAGATATTGGGAAAAGTGTGCAAGGTGATCATTGATTCAGGGTCAATAGATAAAGTTATATCTGAGGAGGCAATAGAGAAGTTAAAGCTCACTAAAATCCCACATGTGTGTCCTTATAAAGTTACATGGTTGAATAAGGGCCAAAAAATCTTAGTCAATGAACAAGTGTGGGTAGAATTTGACATTAGAAAGTATCAATATAGGATACTATGTGATGTGTTTCCAATGTATGCTTGCCATCTATTGCTTGGAAGACCATGGCAGTATGGCAGAGAAGTTGTCCATAATGGGAAAGATAATAAGTACTCCTTCAAGAAAAATAGGGTAACATTCAAGATACAATCCTTACTAGAGGAAGACATAGTGGAGAAGGTAGAATCTAGTGCCTTGCTGATGAGTTGGAAAGAATTCTTAAAGGATATGAAGAATAAGGAAGTTGGATATGCAATTTTGTTAAGGCCAAAGGAGGAAGAGATTCATAAGCAAGCACCTATGCCAAAAGAAGTGAGAGAATTGTTGGATCACTTCAAGGACATAATATGTGAGGGTACACCAACTTCACTACCATGAAAGAGAGAGATAAGTAATCAAATTGACTTCATACCAGGAGAATCCTTACCAAACAAAGCTGCATACAAGATGACACCAGAGAAAAACAAGGAGATAGCTAGGCAAGTGAAAGAATTGTTGGATCAAGGAATGATTAGGAAGAGCATCAACCCTTGTGTTGTCCAAGTGGTGTTGGCTCCTAAGAAGGGAGGTAAGTGGAGGATGTATACTGATTTTAGGGAAATAAATAGAATAACTATCAGGTATAGATTTCCAATTCCTAGAATAGAAGACTTGATGGATTGCTTGGGGGATGCTAAGTACTTCTCTAAAACTGACTTGAAGAGTGAGTACTATCAAATTAGGATGAAGGAAGGTGATGAGTGGAAGTTTTCATTTAAGACTATAGAGGGGTTATATGAATGGTTAGTTATGACCTTTGGGCTTACCAATGCACCAAGCACCTTTATGAGGGTGATGAATGAGGTCTTGAAGGACTATATAGGAGTTTTTTTAGTTTTCTATTTAGATGACATCCTCATATTCAGTAAAACAAAAGAGGATCATATGAAACACTTGGAATTAGTGTTGAAGAATTTGTAGGAGGAGAAACACACCATAAACCTTGAGAAGAGTGAGTTCATGAAGGAAGAACTAGTCTACTTTGGCTTTGTAGTTTCCAAGGGTGACTTGAAAATGGATAAAGCGAAAGTAGAGGCCATATTGAACTGGCTTACTCCCAAGATAGGGAATGAAGTTAGGAGTTTCCATGGGTTAGCCCAATTCTATAGGAAGTTCATTAGGAGATTTAGTGATATTTGTGCTCCAGTCCTAGAGACTATCAAAGCAGGATTGAAGACTAAATTCATATGGACCAAGGTAGCTAGTGAGGGGTGGTGTTGCACAATTTTAAGGATAAAATTTGAATGGCTAAACAATTCAGTCGGCGAGTGTGCGACGAGCTCATCAGCATACTAATCGCTCATTCGCGATGTGTTTACATTGGAATCATTTTAGTGAGTGATGAGCTGGAAGCACGAGCAATTACTTAAGTTGTCGCTCACTCGCGGTGGATTAATCATTTAACCTTTTAAGATCCATGAGTGTGCGATTAAATGGATTCGATCTCATCACTCACACATGATGTGTTTTCCAAAATGAGCCATTTAGTGTACGAGTCTATGATTGAAGTGAGAATGAGCTCATCGCTCACTCGCTCAAGTTTTTCATCAAACGTGAGAAGTGTCGTGAGTCCGCGACTGATGAGAAAATGAGCTCGTCGCTCACTCGTGAAGAAAGAAGATTGAGTTAGAAAAGATGTGTGAATGTGTGACAAGTTGGAAGCTCGAGCAGTGGTTTTATGTTGTCACTCACTCGCCCAGCCTCAAACATAAAAAGATAAAGTACTGCGAGTGCGTGACTGAGTGACATGTGTCCTGGCCCCACTAAAAGATTAAGTGGTGGATTATGAAGATCTATGGTGCAGTTCATGTCTGATCTACGATCGATATTCACTTGCAATGAAAAGATGCTCGACTCTTATTTTCTTCGAGTGTGCGATTGGATGACACATGTCTCGATCGATCAAAAGGAAAAAATATTTGGCGACTTCGCAGGGAGTTAAAATATAATGTTTTTTAAATGTTATTTTATTTTACGACATAGTGATAAAAGATTAATATATATATATATATTGTCGTTGCATTATTTTAAATACAGAGTATGTCGACTTAAGATTTTATTTGAAATATTTAACATATCGATATCATTTTTTGAAAGGTGGTGAATAATATATATGCGGTCGTGTCTGA
>MU223928.1:1169326-1184683 GCA_018584345.1 Thuja plicata | reverse complement strand
AGATATAAATGAAATGATGACAACTTCTAATGAATCCTTCTCCGAATATCCCACAGCACATCCTACTGAGGTTCATTCACATCCTCAAAACAAAGGAATGAAACATCTTTTCCTTCCTACTACAATTTAGATTAAGAAAAAGAATCATATCATTAACAACTTCTATCTAGCTCTTCTTTGAATATCCCACAGCACATCCTACTGAGGTTTATTCACATCCTCACAACAAAAGAATGAAACATCCTTTCTTTCTTAATGTAACTTAGACTGAGAGAAAAGAACCATCTAACTAACTGGAACATAAAATAATTGACATAAAACACCTTCAATTGTCTCTGAAACATCAAGTATTCCACACCAAAAATTTGCTGACCTTTTAATTAGTCTTTCAACTTCATACATATAGAGCCAGGTGATGACCGTTACAAAGGAAGTTTAATCGGTTCATCTCCCTCTGAATGAAAGATGGAAAGAAACCACCTTTATCACCAACTAATTACAAGGGAAAGGAAATGGAAAAGAGGAGGGTAAGTTAAATAATTTGGCCTCCTTTCCCTTTTCCATCTTTGTCCGATAAGCTTTGGCAGCTCTTCCATGGCCACGTGTATGTGCCTACTCAGCTTTTGCAGTTCTGTAGCTCTGTTCATGCCACTTGCAGAAGCATCAATCAAACTGTCTAAGGACCTAGAGAAATTCTCTTTCATCTGTATGATCATCTTCAAGAGGGCACCACATTTTTCACTCTTTGCTCTTTCTTCTTACTTTTCCGTTCTCTGTGTTCTTGCAGAAAATCAAAAACAGGGTGCTCCAATTAGAGAAAATCCGCCTAATACAACATTGGGTGCGTTTCTTTGCTTTCAAAAATTGGAAAAGAGCTTCTCCTTTTTGGAGAATTGGAAAAGAGCTTCTCCTTTTCGGAAAATTGGAAAAAGGCTTCTGTTGGTGGAAATTTGCAACTTGGCTTCTCTTCGCGGAAAATGAGATTGAAGCTTCTCCTTGGCGGAAAATGAACATGAGAGGTCATTTTCCGCTTTCTTTGTGGAAAAATCAAAAAGTGCTTCTCCTTGGTGGAAATGTATGAGGGAGGTGTGAAACCCACAATATGTGAAAACTCTTCCTTGCGGGAATTGCACCTAGTAGGTGCGATTTCCGCATAATGGAGAAGCCACTACCTGTCTTTCCGCACGTCATTTTTAAGTGCGCAGGCTACTTAACTTAAAGCACATGCTTTATTTGATCTCTTAAAACAATAACATAATATTCCTTTTTAATAAATTGGGCCCACCTTATTATAACTAAGCTTGCAGAAAATCACCTGAGAGGTGTGAAACCCGCACAGTGCAAAGTTCTTTTTTTCTGCCTTTGCAGAAAATTAACTTCTTAGGTAGAATTCCGCCATGGAGAAGATGATTTCTGAAATCCTGCCGAGCTCGTTCTCGCTCATTTCTTAACCAAATTTCTCATTGTTTGTTGCATTAGGACCGTTGACACCTATAGAATTGATCCATACCAGTCTTCGATCTCTTCCTGAGAAAGAACATCGATTGGAGCACAAATCTTTGTCGAGTTAGGATCTACAACCTACCCAAAGCAATGAAACTCTGATAACAACCCACCCGGCTAAAAAAAGATGGCAAAGGAAGGGGAACCCGGCAAAGACTTCCTGTCCTAGGGAAGACTTAGACCTAGACATCAGACTGACCAGACCAACATGACATGACCATACTATGACTTCTAAATCCTCCACTTTGACAGCATGAGTACAGGATGAAAAGTGGGGCAACAGATATGTTGGGGAAAAACCAATTTTGAAGAATCCCACCGGAGAGATTGGAGAGATAGTATGGGGTTAAAAAGTTATGCTAGACTGTGTACGGGTCTATGTGAAATTCCTAAAAGTGGCTTTCATTAAAGAGATATATTAATTTGTCATGATCATGATCAAGCATTAACAAAGAAGAATGCATTCAAGAAGAGTATAACCTAAAATATAGAGGAATCATGGACTCCACTAAAGAATATGTTCATTTTCTCATCACTAGTTCAAAAAGGAAAAAGGGAAAAAAGTCATATGGTCAACCATCGTTCAAGAAACCTAGAGACGTTTCTAAAATGCAATGTTTTAGATGTGAAAATTATTATCACACTGCAAGAAAGTGTCCTAATAGGCTTAGAATGCAAGCTTCCCTTGATAAAATCAATAATTCAAATGTATTTTCACAAAAATATGTATTCTAAAAGAAATTCAAGATACCTATTATTGAGAGGGAGTTCACTGACAAAAATAAGAACACTTCTGAGGTACACTTGACATGATTTTTTATTATTATATTAATGTTATTTTATAACTATATGGGCCATGTGAAAATCATAAGGAGGTGACGACTTCCAAATGATTATCACTTGTATTTGGTAAAGTTATTGTAAGGTGATGATCTTACAATAACTTTCTCTTGTGGATAGAATCACTGATAGAGGCAATCCACATTGAAGCTCATGAGTTTGTGGATAGAATCGCCGATAGAGGAAATCCACACGAGAGTTTGTGGATAGAATCACTGATAGAGGTAATCCACATGAGATCTTGTGGATAGAATTGCTAATAGAGGCAATCCACACTGAAGCTTGTGAGTTTATGGATAGATTCACCGATAGAGGCAATCCATACAAGAGCTTGTGGATAGAATTGCCAATAGAGGCAATCCACACTGAAGCTCATGAGTTTGTGGATAGAATCACCGATAGAGGCAATCCACACAAGAGCCTATGGATAGAATCATTGATTGAGGCAATACACATTAAAGCTCATGATTTTGTGGATAGAATCACCGATGGAATCAATCCACATGAGAGTTTGTGGATATAATCGCCGATTGAGGCAATCCACCTGGGAACTTGTGGATAGAATCTTCGATGGAGGAAATCCACTCTAAAGCTCATGAGTGTGTGGATAGAATCATCGATGGAGGAAATCCACACAAGAGCTTGTGGATAAAATCACCAATGGAGGCAATCCACTTGAGAGCTTGTGGATAGAATCACTGATGGAGGCAATCCACCTAAGAGCTTGTGGATAGAATCGTCGATGGAGGCAATCCACTTGAGAGCTTGTGGATAGAATCGTCGATGGAGGCAATCCACATCTTGAGACTATGTTTCTATGTACATCATGAGGATGATACTTGTATTTATTACATCATATGATTGATGTTATCAAGTATCATATAATTGTTGACATTGAATTGATTTATCCTCCCTAGCTAAGAGGGAGTGTTAATGTTTGTAGCTTCATTCGTATGATCATTAGAATATATATAATACATGTTGATTAATAATAATATAATATATATGTTATATTATTATTAATCATATGAAATATAATATTCAATATTAAATTATTATATTATTCTTAATTAATAATTGATTGAAGAAACATTATAAGATTGATTAAATTATAATTAATGGGAAGAGGCATGTCCTTTCTTATAAATAATAATGAATAGACATGTCCCATGAAGGGAAATGTCTCTCCCAGCCTCATTCCCAATATAAATGAAAGAGAGATTGTTGCATTTGAAAAACACATACAACATAGAGTGATATTACATTTGGAGCTATCCTAAAAACTTAACAGATTATATGTATGTTTAATTTTTTTGGACTACGGGTATTTGGATTTAGTGTGCAGAAAATTAGACCATGTAAATAAATTGGGGAACCAAGGATAGACTATTGTAAAATCAATGCAAAGCCAAGGTTTCATCTAATGAAGAGACAAAACCTCGTTGTGATGTATTTTTATTTCATAACCATGTTGTGTATGACTATATTAGTTATAAATTGTAGACTATAAATATGTGCTTTTCCCAATGGACTTTACATGTATGTATGTGATGTGTAATATTTAGTGTCACTTGACACTTGCAAAATGTGTGCATTGGCATGAAAAAACCATGTGAGTAGGATGGATTTGACACTTACCCTAGGGTTATCTTGTAGTGTTCCCACATAGACACTTATGTTAGGAATCCATATTGGAGTCAAATTATTTGTAACCCGTAGGTAAACTTGAAGTGGGTTTTTGGAAGGTTAAATGAGCCCCTAAAGAGTAGTTAGAGTCAATTTTAACTACTCCACTTGGTGTACTATGGGTTGGGGCTTTTATTTTGGTCAAAATAGGGCCCATAATTCATTTATGACTAATCTAAAATGTCTCTCAAGTCATGCAACAAAATTTGGGGTATGGAAAAAGAGGACAAGCCCATCCCTTTTTCCAATTCCTAGTCTCCATCTCATTTATGAAGGGATACAAGAAAGGAGAAAATAACTTTATTGATCCCATACCCTCTTTTATGACACTTGGTCTGGAGGTGTGCAAGAGGATTTTTAGTGGAGAGTTGGAGAAACATGGTTTTGTTCACCCACTCTCCAATTTTGGAGACAAATAAGGAGTTAGAGAATGCTTGGGAGAAGGAGGAGGAATTAGGACTTGGAGCTCTCCATCAAACCCCATTGTGTGATTACTTGAGTAAATGTTGGTTGCACCATCTCTTTGTTGCTATGTTTCATGTGAGAAAGAAATATTGGAAATGAATTTTTTGTAAAAGTTTTGTTTTGATGTTGTTCATGATTGTTTCTATGTTCCTATGTGTATGGAATTTTTGAAAAAGTATTGTGTTGTTTCTTTCATGGTAGTCTTGTTTTCTTGCTTGTGATTTGTTGTTTTGTGTTGCAAATATGATAATGGGAGTCTCAAGACACACTCACCCTTGGGAAGGAAGTGTAGCCTTGGGGTGAAGGGTATTTAGACAGCCTTAGAGTGTAAACTCTCTCCTAAAGGAGGAGAGGGATAAAGCATGGAGTATGGGCTCCATGATTCCATTCTTTCTTGTGTAATGGGGGCCATAAAGAGATATTGTTGGCTTGAAATCCTTGGGGGTCACAAGGGATTTTTTTGTTTTAAAAAAAAGAGAGATATGAGATGGTTTTGTAGCTTTGAAGAAGCATTGTAAATTCTTGTTTCTTTGGGATTCTCCTCTTAGGTACTTGGTCCTCCTTCACCCCATGTTTTGGGTCATTTGGAGACCTAATGTGAAGCTATGGTTGGGATTTGAATTTTCTTGTTGTTTTATTATTGTAACTTATTTGGGTTTGTATGTAAACCATCTATCCTTTGTTCTCCAAGCTCGGGGGTGGTATCTTAGAAGCCTGGGCTGGGAGGTGAGCTTCCATGGTCAAGCTCTTCTTGTATTTGTAGGTTTTGTATGAGAACTACCTTAGACAGTCCTTGTTTTACTACTTTATTTTCTTTGATTTAAGTAATATTATGCTTAGACATACTTTGACCTATTGAGACTCCTATATTTTTGAGGATCTATTGAATCCTATGTTATATATTTAGTACCTAATTATGTAATCAGGGTACACTTGAGATACTATATGTTTTGATTCAGTTTCAGTTTATGATGATGTCATATATGAGATTAAATCTATGAATGTATTGTGATGCAATTTGGTTTAGGAAGCCGATGAGATGTTTATTTAAATTCAAATACACATATAGTCTATATGCAATGTATTATTTATGTCATGTTATGCTTTCATATCATGTTATTTGGACCTACGTATGTGTGTAATGAGTGTGCAGGGATAGTTGACCATGGATCTAAATGGATCTATGTGAAATTTTGTGCATTCCAAGGTCTTGTTTATACAAAGAAACATGGACCTTGTTGTATATGTGGTTTATTTGTAAATGTGGTTTACATGTGTGTATTTCAATTAGTCAAATTTAATGTGTTAACCCATTTTATTTGTTTAATTATATTGTGCCAACTTTGGCAATTATTGCAATTTAGTATTGACATGGCTAGTAAATGGAAACATGGTTATGTGTAGGGTTAACTAAGGTTACCTAAGTGTAGTACCTAAGCTTACCCAAGGTTAGAAGCTTCTAGATGGTCAACTTGACTTAGAAATCCGTGGGTTAAATTTAGATGTAGTTTAGGAGGGTCTTTAGGGCTCCTAGAACATAACCGAGGTTAGTTTTAGCTACCCAAATTGGTACCCTAGGGGTTAGGGGTCATTTTAGCCATAAATGAGCCTCTAAACTAATTTATTTCTCCCCTAAAGTCTCATTTTAAAACTTGAGTGAATTTGAAGAGGAGTGTAACTTTGGTTAACCTCTCTCTTCTTCCCAAGTTTCATTTTACTCCATTCATAGAGAATGAAGGCAAGTGGGAAGAAAGGGATTGTTAGAGTCACCTCACATTTGGTTAGTCTTGGATATTTTGTAGGTTTTAATATATAGGGAAGGTTTTAGGAAGAGTTTGGTGTTCATCCACTCTCTACTCTTAGAGACAAAATCCAGATTTGAAGGAGCCTTTGGAGAAAGGGTCTTGGAAGGATAGCTCATCACCAAATTTTCAACTCACGTTAGTTTTGGAGTAAGGTTGGTCTTCTTTATAATAGTTTTTATGCTTTCTTGTATGCTCTTGAGCTTGAAACTCCATTAATGGAGTCCTATGTAATTTTCAAGTTGAGTTTTGAAGTTTTGTTTTGTTGTGTTTTTATTTGTGTTATATTTTTAATGGGTTTATTCAAGGCACACTCACCCTTGGGAGGGAAGAGTAACTATTACCAAAAATTTCCCATTACCTGTCAAATTTGGCTACAAGTGGAGGAAAATGTGGCTCCCACAAGGGTAGAGCCCAGCTTGTATGATTCTACATTTTTTCTTGGTCTTGATCCTTGGTTCTCTAATTTTTTAAAAGTCTCTGGTTCACTCTTGTCTGAGAAATAACCTAGGTGGTTATTAAAACCCTAAGAAAATTTGAAATCCCTAGTTCTCTAAGACTTGTTATTTTTCCTTGTTACCTTATCCAAGAAGCTTAAGTGATCCTTTAAGCATGTGCACTTTTCAAGTTGTTCAGTCATGTAGTATTTTTTATGCAGTCTTTTAGCTCTACGAGTGAGTGGGTGAATGTTTTTTCATGTGGTCATGAAGTCGTGATGATTTTTCACTTTATACCTTTGAGCTTGTGAGTGTGCGATCAAGGGAAAAAGAAGCCATTACTAAGTCACTATGAAATTTTACTTTATGCCTTTGAGCTCGCGAGTATGTGATCAAAGGAAATTCTATGCTTGTCACTCACTTGCTGAGGGTTATTCTATTCATCGCTTGCTCACCATGAATGTTTAATTTATGCCTTTGAGCTCACGAGTGTGAGATCAAAGGGAACTTTATGTTCGTCACTCACTCACTGAGCTAATCACTTAACATTTTTTGTGCGAGTGTGCAGCGAGGTCTCTATTGAAAGAAATGTAATGTCATCACTCACTTTCCATGATATTTTACTTCAATTCTTTGAGCTTGTGAGTGTGCAACCAAAGGAATTGTGCCTCATCACTCACTCGCTCCAGTTTGGTGGTTAACAAGAAAAGTGCTATGAGTATGCGACTGATTTTTCAAAAGGGGTAGTTGCTCACTCACAGGAACAAAAGATCAAGTCAAAAAGGTTGTGCAAGTGCGTGATAAAGAGAAAATTCAAGAAGAATCTATTCATTGCTTAGTCACACAGGTTGAACATGAAAGAAAAAAGTGTTGTGAGTAGGCAGCTAGATAAATGGAAGAGGCTTTGTCGCTCACTTGCAAAGAATCTAATTTCAATCAGAGGAAAGTAAAGAATGATCAAGTCCTTGAAGATCCAATGGTTAGCATTATGGCTTAAAGGAAAGATGCTTGAAATCTATCAATTAAGCCATTACGCGGTGTTTTCATGTGTCCATTGCCAACCAAGGTAAAGACAAAGTAAAGTATAGATGAAGATAAGAAGATCACTAGACATGTTTTAATCAAAGATCAAGATATTATCTGTGTCAATGATTGAGCATTCCATGCCACCTATGACCATTACATTTAGATATTTAAATATTCAAAAGATCTAATTCTCAGAGTCTATAGAGGTGGCATGATCTTTCAAGTTGGAGACATGAAGATGGGTCAAGATGACTTCTTTCATCACATTTATGGTGATAGGAATGGCTTTCAAGTCTATATATGATCTTCTCAAATATTTCTACAATCATTGATGAGCATAATTGATAGTCTTAGGGTTTCTAAATTGTTTATGCAGATCTATTTTAACCCTAATTCATAAGAATTGGATTGACATTTGAGCCTGTGTGCTAGAGGAGCATGTATATAAGTAGTTTTAGAGCTTTTAGAGAAGAGAGTTTTCCATTTGGTGTAATATTTTATGCAGCATCTTCTCTGCCCTCTGGTTTTCACTTTTGTGTAATATTTCATTGAAATCTAGATTCTATGTGAGCTTTCTGAGACATCTTCTTTGTCCTCAAGTTCTCCCTTGTCTGTATTTCTCTTACTGAAGTATAACATAGTGATTTTATTAGAGAAATCTTGGAGTTCCTATGCCTTTCTTTCTTTCAGCATCCTTGTGCACTACTATGTTTGATTTGATTTAGGTAATCCTATGGATTTTGTTCATCCCTGGTGACTTTTTCACATTCTTGTGCTCATTTGCTGAAGTGAATGTCTACTTGCAGGTCACAGTCTATGTCTACTCCCTTAAGAAAGCTATTGTTTGAGAAATCTTCTCTTTCCTTGAATAGCCTATTTCTATTTCAGAACTCTCTATGAAATACTTATGCAAGCCTATTCAGAAAGATTGTGTTATATTAGATCTGAGAATCTTCATGCTATTTTGGTCATTATATTATGTTTCATGTTACCTTCAGTGTATCACCTAGTAGGATAATTTTCTTTCTAGTTATTTCCCTTTCAAGCATTCCTTCTATCCATTTTCCCTCAAATTTATTTTCATGTCAAAAGAGAAGATTAGGTGATTATCCAAGAGGAACAGGCCTAGAATCTAGAGGCTTCACTTCAGCTAGAAAATTTTCCACAACCTTGAAGTTATTCCCATGTTATACTAGATTATCAAGACTATGAGAGCTTGAATAGGGTGCAAAATTTAGTGTATAACAGTTCTAGCACACCTTGTGGGACTACAAAAGAAGTTCATCTTTCAAAAGTGTATTATCTCTGATATGTTGATAACATAGTATTGACCTAAAGAGGTTTCTCTTCCAAGCATATCTAGTGACTCCATTGGTGTTAAGAACAAGCAAGCCTAGTCCTAATAAAGCCTATGAGAAAAATAGATCCGTGTTATGGCAAGACAATTTTCCTTTGTTCCCTTTAATCAGGGTAATCCATTAAGTTTTTCCCAACACCATGATGTGCCTCTAGAAACACTAAAAAGTATGTATGTTCTTTCATAGGTGAAAGCCAAATAATAGCTTATGAGCACATAAAATATGTGGCTTCCATCTGTAGCATACATAATATCATTGAAGAAGATGTGGCCACCAATTTTATGGCAGCCCCCTTTAAGGGTAAAGCCTTAGAATGGTTTAGAACTATGGTAATTGGCTCCATTAATTCATGGGATAGACTTAGAGAGCTCCTTGAAAAAAAAATTGAGGATAAATTATACTCCTTGTCTCTAGTAGAGAAACTCCAAATTATCAAAAGAGCCCCTCAAGAACAGATGACAGATTTTAATGGTAGATCTCTCAAGACATGGAATATGATTCCTATTAATATAAGGCCTTCAACAGATTGTGTTTTCCTATATTTCTTGAGAAGCTTGAATAGTGATATATTTGTCATGAATCAATCTTTAGGAGGTACTTCATTACCCTTGTCTTTTGATGTAGCCTTTAAAGTAGAAAATTATCTAATTCAAGCTGGTATGATAACCCTAAGGCCAACCATGCCTATCTCCCATGTCATTCATCCTAATATGCCTCTGCAAGTTCCTCCATTCAACCCCATACCCACTATTGTAGCACCTCAAGCTAGTTCAAACAGTGAGGAATCCAAAGCAAGCCCTTCCCAAGAGTTGCAATAATTAAGAGGTAGTCAACAAGAAATGAAGAGTTTATTGCAAACAATGAATAATGAGTTGATTAATATGGAAGGACAAAATCAAGGTCTCAACCAGCAGTACCAAGCTCAAGGAAAATTCTATCAACAAAGCAGACCATAGTATTAAGAAAATTATCAAGACCAAAGACAAAATTTGATAAAGAGGTCATTTCATCCCTACAATCTAGTCAAGAGGATGACCCCAAGACAAAGCACCCGAGTAGCTGGCTATCACTCCAACCCATTCTTTGGGAAAGAAACTCTAGATTTTTCACTTTTTTTCATGAAAAATGAGTTTTCGATGAAAGAAAAGTCAGAGGTGCTACAAAAAGAAGCAGTATCTTCTCAAGCATGTCTCCTTGAGATTGGAATGCAATAAACTATTGGAGAAGGTCATCAAAGAGAGCTGGTTGCAAAGGAGCAACAAATGTCAGATAGGGTCTTCAATTTTCTAAGCTTCATGAAAGGTATGCCTTCTTTGTCTATATCTGAACACTCTCAATTCCATATCCCAAGTTTTAATAGAAAGCATTCTTTCCAAGAACCTCTACTTGAGATTCTATCCACCACTCTACAAGACTAGTCTCTTCAAGACATTTTTTTATCCCAAGAGACTTTTTAGGTCTCTCAAGATACTGAGCTATCATGGAAAACTTCATGGACTCTAGCTCCTAGCTGTTAGATGTCAAGTTTTTCCAAGGAGATTAGTAAAGCATCAGAGTGGTACTTGTGGTATATGATCCTTCATGTGGTGAAGATATGGATATTGATGCCCAACCTGTGCTCTTGGTGGATTTATTTGATGAGATTCCCCTTTTTGTTGATGAAGAAGAAGACATGCCATTACCTATGGCTGAAAATCATTTAGGACAGAAGGATCACCATCAGCAGGGATTGATAAAGAGGAAGATGCTATGTTTATATTTGATGAGCTTCCTAGTTTTGTCGAGAAGGAAGAGAAAGATAAAGTCATGACCACTTCTCTAATTTTGCAGCAGCTAGAGGGGATTGATCCTGATGATGTGTTAGTTCATGAGCCTGCAGTTATGGAAGAGATTTTCCAAGAAAATAACATGTACAAAGAACTTGAAGAAGATGATTTTTTTGACATCATAGAAGTTTTTTGTGATGAATTGAATGGAGAATCCCTACTCCCTAGAGTAGAGATTCAAGGTTGTGTGCCTGGGGAGAATGATTTGACAAGGTTTCCCGTACTGTAGTTTGACTCTCAAGATTTAAATGAAGATCCAAAAGAATTCATCAAAAAGAGTTATGTTTTCAGACTTCCAAGAGGCCACCCCATCAGATACTTGACCCAAAAGGAGTTTACTGAGACACCCTCATATGATCTATTCTCGGTGAGTGAATTTAATCTCATTTTTCAAAAGGTAGTTTATTATTTCCTAACATACTTTTATGTGCCTGATATCTCAGTGGCTACCCTTATGCTTCCAAAGAAAAATATCCTAATGAGGAATTGTAGTTATTCCATTAAATGATTTTTTTTAACCAGTTTCTATAATGGTGAGTTTAGGTTATATTATCTTTTCCCTACTTTCCTCCAAAGTGCTCTGCATAGTAGTTGTTTATGCTTGTATATTCCTTTCATGTTTTGGTTTGTTTTCCCTCCTCCTACTTCCCAGAAGTAATTTTGTGTGCTCAAATGCTGACTCCATACCCAATGAATGTTAGAGGCCACTGGTTTTCAATATCTAGTAGGATGACATCCAGTAGAAATCACCAATAATGTTACCCAAAATTTCCCATTACCTGTCTAATTTGGCTATAAGTGGAGGAAAATGTGGCTCCCACAAGGGTAGAGCCCAGCTTGTATGATTCTACATTTTTTCCTGGTCTTGATCCTTGGTTCCCTACTCTTTTATAAGTTTGTGGTTTTCTCTTGTCTGAGAAATAACCTAGGTGGTGATTAACACCCTAAGAAAAATTGAAATCCCTAGTTCTCTAAGACTTTTTATTTTTCCTTGATACCTTTTCTGACAATCTTAAGTGATCCTTTAAGCATGTGCACTTTTCAAGTTGTTCACTCACGCAGTCACACTAAATTCAAAATCTAACGGTCATGTAGTCACGCAGTCGCTTTGTATTTTTTATGTCATCTTTTAGCTCTATGAGTGAGTGGGTGAATGGTTTTTCACGTGGTCATGCAATCATGATGATATTGCATTTTATACCTTTGAGCTCGCGAGTGTGTGATCAAGGGAAAAAGAAGCCATCACCCAATAGCGATGAAATTTTACTTTATTCCTTTAAGCTCACGAGTATTTGATCAAAGGAAATTCTATGCTTGTCATTCACTCATTGAGGGTTATTCTATTCATCATTCGCTTGCCATGAATTTTTACTTTACGCCTTTGAGCTTGCGAGTGTGCGATCAAAGAGAACTTTATGCTTGTCGCTCACTCGTTGAGCTAATCACTTAACATTTTTTGTGCGAGTGTGTGATGAGGTCTCTATTGTAGGAAATGAAATGACATTTCTCATTCACCACGAGATTTTACTTCAAGTCTTCAAGCTTGTGAGTGTGCGACCAAAGGAATTGTGCCTCATCGCTCAGTTGCTCCAGTTTGGTGGTTAACAAGAAAAGTGCTACGAGCATGCGACTAATTTTTTCAGAAGGGGTTGTTTCTCACTCACAAGGACAAAAGATCAAGTTAGAAAGGTTGTGAGAGTGTGTGATAAAGAGAAAATTCAAGTAGAATCTATTCATCACTCAGTTGCACAGGTTGAACATGAAAGGAAAAAAGTGCTGCAAGTAAGTGACTAGATGAAAGGAAGAGGCTTTGTCGCTCACTCGCACAGGATATGATTTCAAATAGAGGAAAGTAAAGAATGATCAAGTTCATGAAGATCCAAGGGTCAGTGTTATGGCTTAAAGGCAAGATGCTTGAAATCTATTGATTAAGCCATTATGTGGTGCTGACATGTGTCCATGGCCGACCAAGGTAAAGATAGAGTAAAGATGAAGACAAGAAGATCGGCAGACATGTTTTAAATTGGAGATCAAGATATTATTTGGGCTATTGATTGAGAATTTTACACCACCTATGACTGTTATATTTAGATATTAAAATATTCAAAAGATCTGATTCTCAGAGTCTATGGTGGTGGCGTGATCTTTCAAGTTGCTGACAGAGAGATGGGTCAAACTGACTTCTCTGATTGTATTTATGGTGATAGGAGTGGCTTTCAAGTCTATATCTAATCTTCTCAGATATTTCTACAATGTATTGATGAGAAAATTGACAGCCTTAAGGTTTTTGAATTATTTATGCAGATCTATTGTAACCCTAATTCGTAAGAATCAGATTGACTCCTGAGCTTGCATACTAGAGGAGCATGTATATAAGTAGTTTTAGAGATTTTAGAGAAGAGAGTTTTCTAGCCAGTGTAAGATTTTCTATAGCATCTTCTCTACCCTCAGGTTTTCACTTTGTTGTATTCTTTCATTGAAATTCAGATTTTGTATGAGCTTTCTGAGACATCTTCTCTGTCCTCAAGTTCTTCCTTGTATGTATTTCTCTTACTGAAGTATAATATAGTGATTTTATTAGAGAAATCTTGGAGTTCTTGAGCCTTTCTTTCTTTCAGAATCCTTGTGTAGTACTATATTTGATTTGATTTAGGTAATCATGTGCTTTTTTTTCATCCCTAATTACTTTGTCTTATTCCTGTGCCTATTTGCTAAAGTGATTGTCTGCTTGTAGGTCACAGTCTGTGTCTAATCCCTTAGGAAAGCTATTGTTTGAGAAATATTCTCTTTCCTTGAATAGCCTATTTCTATTTTAGACCTCTTTTTGAAATACTTATGCAAGCCTATTCAGAAAGATTGTGTTCTATTAGATCTAAGAATCTTCATGCTAGTTTGGTCATTATATTATGTTTCATGTTACCTTCAGTGTATCACCTAGTAGGATAATTTGCTTTCCAATTATTTCCCTTTCAAGCATTCCTTCTATCCCTTTTTCCTCAAATTTATTTTCATGTCAAAAGAGCAGATTAGGTGATTATCCAAGAGAAACCAACCTAGAATCATGAGGCTTCACTTCAGTTAGCAAAGGTCTGACAACCTTGAAGTGATTCCCATGTTCTACTAGATTATGAAGACTACAAGAGCTTGAATAGGGTGCAAAATTTAGTGTATAACATCAACCTTGAAGGGGGTGGTAGGAAATGAATATATTTTAGTGTAGAGTCTCCCATGTTTCGAGGGAAAGACATGGGGTTTAACAATACCTATGATGCCAAGTATGGCCTAAGGGATTTTGGGGGGCATAAGGAGATATATTTTATGGCTGCATCTTGTGTAGATGGTCATTCCAAGTCCATGTGTGGCTTGAGGTTTCTATTTGTATACTTGGCTTCCCCTACTATGAGGTCTACTACAACCCCAATTTTCAGGAAGGCCTCTTGGAGACCTTCCTCCTATTCTATCATGTGATGGGAAGTTTTCACTAATTGGTTATTTTTGTAAGTGTTTTCTGTAAGATGTGAAATTTATGTTTGTCTCCTGTCCCATTCTGGATCCCCAAGCTTGGGGTGGCCTTGAAAAGGCCAAGGTCAAGAGGTGAGCCTCTGTGGTCAACCTTATCTTGTTATAGGTTTTTGTTGGAAGTATGAACTTGCAATTTATCTTAAGAGAAAGATGGAAACAAGTGTAAAATTTTAATATTGTTGGAAGCGCTTATTATTATAAAAAATTCATGGTGGCAAGGTTGATTTGAGACTTTAAGAAACTTGTAACTTGTAATATTTAAATTTATATTTTATTATATTGGAACATGGATTCTCAATTAGTGATGTAATCTTATTTTTATATTATATTGAAATGAAGGTTATGGAAATTTCACTTGTAAATTCTACTGATTATGGAAATTAGTATGCATCTGTAACTTCATAAGTTTTATCACAAGCACATTATAGGGACATTTAAATTTGACAAATTTTGGGCATCCTTAGATTTAATGTAAATTTTAGATATATTTTAAAAGAATTATTTGACAATAATTTACATAATTGGGATTTAAGATCCATGGAAGTAGTTGATTTATTTTATTTATTTATTTTATGTAAATGTAGTTTTATTATGCTAATGAGGAACTAAGACTATGGTTAGAGATTTAATGTAAAATCTGTGTGTATCTAATATTGAAACTTATATTTTTTTGTATATACTTAGAACTTACTTTGAAAATTTTTCAAAAAAAAATATAAATAGAAATGCCTAGATTTGAAATGTCTTTCCTACAAAGTCCAAATTTGAATGAGTAGATGTTATTCATAATTTTAGTTTAAAAAAAAAATTGAACTAGTGCTCTTTGTTTTGTAGCATAATTTTTAAATAAAAAAACTTCATGAGTCATGTTCTGCATATATATATATATATA
>MU223928.1:1105910-1140614 GCA_018584345.1 Thuja plicata | reverse complement strand
CTTGATTGATCAGGACTGCATGAAGTTTATCCTTCATCAGTTTCTCTTCAGCATCTTCTATCAGTTCACTCCCCTGTGTATCTGATTGCTTATAGAAATGAATTATTCTTGTCTCTTATATAGACATTATATTCCTTAATTCTTGGTTGTTGATTCTTAGTGTGAAAAATAATCCAGCCAAATTGATTTACGGCTTTAACTCCTAATTTATCTCGTAGTTATCTTCTTGCCAGCTGTATAAATCATCTTTAAATCACTTACTTAACTATGGTCGAATAAAAAAAATCAAACAACTAGTTAAGTTTATCCTTAAGCTCTGCCAACTAGATATTTTTTCATTTTCTGATCTCTCTATTCTGTCGGTCAATTCTACAATTTATCACCGGTGACAACTGCTAGTTCCAATCGTACAACTTCAGTTATCTTTAGGATCTCCATCCGTCGGGCATCATTGGATTTTTGCTCATCGGGCAACACTATTTTTATCTCGTCAGGCATCCTATGATTCTACTTTGTTGGGCAACACTATCTTGTGATCATCAAGTATCACTGTGACTTTATCTCTGTCTTTACCGATGGTGTGCACTCCACTGGTGTAGTTTGTCACTTGGTGAATACTTGAATTTTATGCATTGTTGAAAGAATAACCTCTGTTACATTGATTCTCTGAAGTATTTTGCATTATGTATATGACCATACAGATGATATCAAGTTGACATCAATGAAAATACAAACCATTAACTGATTTAATGTCTTGCATCATCTTCAACTTAACATTATCAAACATTCAATTAGTTACATGTCATCACTGTCAATAGTTCATGCATCAACTTTAGTTTTGTTCGGTGACAACTATAGTTATCTTGGTAATGCTTTCTTAGGTATCACTTGCTCGGGTAATACTGTCCATTGGTTGACACTGTGAACTTATGTGCTTGGGGTTCACTATCTATCAGGGTTTACTGTCACTCGGTGTATATGATTACTGATGAAAAAAACTTTGTCTCTTCAAATCTTTAAGTGTTGTGACAATATTTGTATGAGAAATCATACCATATGAAGTTGACATCAATGACAATACAATACATTAACTGATTTAATATCTTGCATTTACTTTCTACAGCTTGGTGATCATCAACTTTGTCATCTTCAAACATTTAATTAGCTATAGGTCATCAATCTCTCCCTTTGGCATTGATGGAAACATGCTACTAATAGAATATGAAATATATCAGTATTAGTTCATCAATCTCTCCCAAACTATTTGTTTTATAACCAATACAAATATTTGACTCTTGGTAAGCTCTTCTCGCTTAGATTTGATTCTTGCAGAGTGCTTTCTTCATTCTGTATTCCCTTCACTAGATAGATGTAGAAACTTCTAATTCTCCCTCTCCCTTTCTTGTAGAATCTCTTCTATATTACTCTACCTTAGATGAATTTTCCTTTGAATCTTTCTCTGATGTTTTCTCTCCCTTTGACTTTTCCTCTCCTTGATTAATATTTCTTTCCTTTCTCTCCCTTTGGATGATCATGATATATATTTCATATGGATATATTCATTTTATTTATTGAGTACATCTCTCCCTTTGACAATAATGCCAAACAAAAATATAGCTCTCTCATGTCCATCAACAATACAGCTCTCTAGTAGCCAACAATTTCTCTGGTGTTCAGTTATGATAAGTACCTTCTTGTATAGATATATCATTGTAGTCCATATATTTTTTGATAATGTATAGGCTAATGTAGCCTCTTAGTTAGCTTAGTGATCATTAGACAAGGGTCAGACCCCTAGTCTCTTACTTAGGTACTCAAATGTATCTTTTTTTAATGGCTTTGTGAATATGTCTGCTAATTGTTCTTTCGATTATGATCTGCCTCACAATAGGTGATAGTAATCATGCCAAAGCCTCTCCTAGGAATAGTATATTCAAACTAAGGATTACATTCCCCACCATGAGGTGCATTTAAATTGTCAAACCAGGGATGTATACTTGAAATGGGACAACACAATATGTGCACTAAATCTCTCAAAGAGTCATACTACTTAGGTTGCAGGAAGATAAAATTAAGGAAAGAAATCTACACTATTTCTACAAGAAAGTAAACACACTTAAATCCTTAATGAAATTAATGTTTAAAACTATAAACTCAACTTAAACCTATTCTTTCAACTCAGAGCATCCACTATAACTATTCTTGTAGGTGTTGTAAGAACATTCACAAAGTATAATGTTGCAGGAATAAATAGTAAACTCCTATTCAATATGCTGGAAATACTGAAAGAAAATATACTCTACTCTAATCTAATCCACCTCCCAAGTGGGCCCCCTTGGTTTGCTTCTATCTATTGACATAGATGATAAATCAAAATTACTTCATTATCTTTCAGAAACTGATTACATAGGAACAATACAGAAAACTGGAAAAGTAACTTGTTGTGCAAGATGCAACAATATATTCCCAAAAACTCTGAACTTACAAACTAATAGTCAAATCCCTATAAATAGAGGATTGACACTTATTCAAAATAGAAGGAAAAGTTCTGACTAGAATTACACCAAAGAAGAAAAAGAGAACATAACAGCCCACGACATATGCAATAAATTCTGGGCGACCGATTCAACAAGATAATGAGTGCAGAGGAAATATAGCAGAGCTATATTCCTATAATCTCTAGAATAGTGGATCCTCTAATGTAGTAGCCGTGTTCATCGGTCCCATGATGATTTCCCTCATCATAGCTAGACTTCAACATTCTTCTTTTAATGCTTTTGACCACTCTCAAGTTTCTCCTTCTTCCTGGCAAGTTAGTTATCATGCAGAAATATGCATACAAGTAAACTTAATCAAATTAATCCAATATTAGAACACACATTCTGATAGCTATATAAAATACTGCAATATATATAATATTATAAAAATATGAAATAACTATCTACCCATAGGTTTGATGGTTCTAACTGGGCTTTAACACAAGTTCAACTGGTTATAAGTCCACAAATATCTTGGTAATACTTTAAAACAAATTATTATGATCAATATAAAATAGAGACAATAAATTTTCTCATCATCTACCCCCTAGTAAATTAAAGCCTTGTCCTCTAGCATTTCATCTCCTGGTAGTTCCTCAGAATTCACTAGCTTCTATCTTCCCTCTTTGATAGCTCTTGAAAGTGTAGTAGAAACCTCTTGTCCTTTCCTAGACATCCACCCTGTGATCCTCCTACAGCTAGTCAAGCCTTGCAACATTGATGTCATAAAGGGGCCAGAGGAGCATAGGTGGCTGCATGGTAAGTGGACACCAGAGTTCTTGTCTAATATACTTACCCAGCTGGATGTATTTTGGTGCTCGGTGAATGGCTACCTAAAGTTTGATAGGGTTGTGTGGCTCTAAATTTTTAAATGCTTTCAGTAATCTACTCCATTTGCTTCTAGCACTAGCTAGGGCTCTCTGAAAAACAAAGTAAGAATTTCCCTCATACTCTTCTTATACCTCTATTTTGATCCCAAATATTTTCTCCCTTATTTCCTTTTTTACTTTTCCATAGGTCAGATTAAACCAATCCCTAAGGAGTACATCTGGTATGTTACTCTCTTCCCTCAACGACAAGGGTTTTGATTTCTCCTGATCTCTGTAATTTTCCAACTGTCTATCATTGTTTTCCTCATTATTCATCTAGGAGATTAGTTCCCTTAGGTGTATATCCCTTATGTAAGGTAGAGGATTCCACTTAGTTTCTGTAGGGATAATGAAGTTATGTAGGTACAACTCACAAATTAAGGTATGTTGACATGAGGGAAGAGTCTAGTATAGGCCATAAAATTATTGGGCTATTTTAAACTTAGAGTCTATGTCTTTTATGGTCATCATTAAATGGAATGAGAGGAACTATTCTTTCAAACAAATAGCATAAACCCTAGGAGGTGGCCTACAATCAATTATTTGATCAGCCAACTTCAGGATATGATCCATCTTTTACTTTTGTCTTGCCAATTATTCTTTTAAATTTTTAATCTCTTCACTTTGCCCTATTATTAATTTCTTCATTTTCTTCTTCTCTTCTCTCCATAAGGTTGTTGTGAGAAAATATTTATTATAAAATCCAAAGAAAAGTGTCTGCAAAGTGATTGGGCCCCAATATTCTACCTGATTATTTTTCCTCCTCTGTTCTTTCCATGCTTTCTCTAAGTAGCTAGTAAACCAGGTTATTTTATAAGAAACTAGGGAAGCCTCTGAGCAGGATGACTGATGAGGTATTGGGACTTCTGCCTCATTGTTGTCTGAGATATTCTAATTGATTTCTTAGGGTTTATTTTGACATACATCAGGTTCAACTTCATATTTCTCTTTTGGACTTTGTGAAATGTTTGGGATTTCAGACTCATTTGGGGAATCATCTACATCAATTTGCACATGAGATTCTCCATCAGATTTCTTTGGAGAAACATATTGTCTTCCTGAGGGCTCTTTAGGAAGTTTTCCTCTCAGTCTAGGGCTTCTACACACGGGGGTTTCTTCAACCTCCATAGTCTTCTTAATAGCCTTCTTCAGTCTCTCTACTGCAGGAGCCAAATTTCATTTCTTCCCCTTTGAAGTTGTGGGGTTTTTTGGTTTGGCTGTAGGAATAGAAATTTATTCTCCTAATTTTTTCTTTTCTTTCTTTTGGGTAGAACTAGGTACATTTCTCATATGAGCAGGAAAATGCATGCTTTCTTGAATATTTTTAGTTTGTATCTCTTGGGTGTCATGTTCAACAACTGTTTCAATGGGTACTGCATTATCATTGCTAGGTTGCTTGATAGGGTCAAATTGAGATTGCAGAGTTTTATGTTGGAAAAATTATGTCCATGCTAAGGGAGAGACATCCCTAAGATATTTTTCTACTAGAAATTTGATTAGGGCATGGTGGGTGACAGAATTTACATTTCCCTTTTGGGTTTCCTCAGCACTGATACTTAGCATATTATACAAGAAATTAGGAACATTAACTAGAAGATTATGCTTGATGTAGCTAATTAACTTATGTGCATGTAAATTTGAAAATCTTCCTTCACAGGTAAAATACCTGATAATGTGTGTGGCCAATTCATTAAATGACGGAGGGAGAGACATTCTTTTGCACCCTTTCTTAGTAATCTCCAAAGGAGGGTCTCTTGGTAGGGTAAACTAGGCCTTAGTTGGTCTGGCGTCATGCACATTAGGGTAGTGTTCCCCAACTACTGGTAACATGGTTACCTCTACTATCTATTCTTCTATGGTGACTACTATTAATTCCCATACTATTGCTTGCCCTTCCTCAAATGTATTTGTGAATTTAGATGTTGCTTCTTCATCAAACTTTATTAATTTCAAGAAATATCCTAACCAACCAAATGCATAGAACCTCCTTACTACTTCAATTCATGAAAGAAAAACACCATGAACTACTAGCTCATGTCATTGTAGCTATCCTCCCATTTGTTCTTGTCAATTTTAAACTTCCTACTTTGTAATTATCAATTACTTTATTCCTTGTTTTGAGTTTCTGATTACTTATTGTAAAACTTCAGACCTTCTTTTGCCCTCTTTTGTTGTTCTTGACATAAACAATGATGATGTCTTTTAATACAAGGAATTATAACTCTTACTGTGAGTTGTCACATAATTTAATTATAGGTCACATCAAATCTTAAAATTAGGTATAATTTGGGAATAACAGTACGACACTTGTGTGATATAGCAATGGGATTTTAATGAGACAAGGCCAAAGTACATATTTGAGGTGACAGGAGATCTATACGAGTAAATAGAAATGAAATTTAGGAATCAATACACTTCCTTTCCCCCTACAAAACAATGAAAAGTTTCCACACTTGTAAGACTTGGCACAAGGTATGGAGCTGGCATAATGCCATAATCATACATTTATTGGAGTACTAGATATAATTACCAAAATCTATGTGCTAAAAGTGGAAATTTTTTGAAAATTTTATACCTGTCATTTGACCATAGCCCATGCCAAGAAAAGGTGGCAAGAGTGGAACGATTTTGGTAGCTGCATGTGTCAGCTAACCTAGCTCTTATTTGAAATAGAGAAATGGAAAGTGGTGATAACGTGGAAGGTGGGTGGGTGGAAGATAAAGAAATGAAATGAGCTAGAATGAAGAATTTAGAAAGTAAGTGGGGAATTGAACTTCATGTAAACATGAATTTTTTATTATGGACATGCTCAAAGGAATTCTATTGAAGAGCTATAGGAAGAAGGTTTGCACCCTCTACTGCAGGAAGTGTTACCTGTGGGTTGTTTGAAATTGGTTGTCTAAATTGTTGCAGGAAGTGTTCTTTGGTTTGGGGATGGTGATATAAACATAGCCAATGTCCATTGAATAATAACTTGAAGTGCACTAAATCAATAGTTGTCAACTGAACTGATCCATTGGTGAAGAAATTGCTTATTTCATATGGGCCCAGCCATCTTGTCTGTAGCTTCCCTGGTATTTCTTTGAATCTAGAATCATATAGTAATGCCCAATCTCAAAATTGAAACTGCTTGCTCTTAATATGGGATTCATGCCACTTCTTCCTTTGTTTTGGTACTATTTCAGTCTACTCCAATGTAGATTTGCACATTTCATCCAAGGAATTGAGATGCAGCAATCGCTCTTTTTGTGCTGCAGGAAGGTCAATATTTAACTCCAGCACTGTGCACAAAGTTTTGTGTTCAAATTCAATTGGTAGCATTATTATTTTTCTTTATAATAACTCAAATGGAGTAAGCCCTATGGTGGTCTTCTAGGTTGTTGTGTATGCCCAGACGGCTTCTAATATTCCGCTACTCCAATCTTGGCTGTGTAGATGAACTATTTTTGTTAAGATGGCTTCAATCTCCCTGTTTGTGATGTATGCATGTCCGTTAGTGTGAGGATGATAGGGACTTGAATTTCAATGTCTAATACTGTATTCTTTCATGATCTCTATTATTAGATTGGAAGTGAATTGAGCTCCTTGATCTGTTACAAGTTCTCTTGGAAATCCACATCTAGTGAAGATTTCTTCATACAAAAACTCTACTACCTTGTGATCCCTTGCATGCTTCATTGATTTTACTTCAACCCATTTGGTTAGATAATTAGTACACACCAGGATGTAGGATTTCCCATTGGATGGAGGATCTATGGGACCAAGGAAACCCATGCCTTATTTGTAAAATGGTGTTACCACCACTTGTGGAGTTAAAGGCATTTCATTTGATCTTGTTGGTCGACGCATCCTCTGACATTTGTCACATTTCCTTGTATAACTAGTTGCATCCTTGTAAAGTGTAGGCCACTAGTAGTCGGTTGTTAATATCTTCAAGGTTCTCTTCTTTACTGCAAAGTATCCTCCACATGGCTCATTATGACAAGCATGGAGAATGTCATGTCTCATCTTCTCACATGCATCTCCTCATAACTTGGTCTGGACTAGTGTAGAATAGCATGTTATCAATCCAAGAGAATTGGATGCTTTTCTCTACAAGCAGTCTCCTGTCCTTATAAGAGAAATGTGTGGGCATTTTTTTAGCTACAAGGTAATTAGCTATATTAGCATACCATGGGTTTTTGAAAACAATATGAAATAAATGCTCATTAGGGAATGCATCATCTATAAGAGTATTATCTATGTCAACATGATAGATTTTGGATAGATAATTAGCTACTACATTCACCTTCCCTGGCTTGTCAATGATGGTTATATCAAATTCCTACAAAAGTAGAATCCATCTTGCTAACCTGCCTATGATGGTAGGTTTATTCATGAGATATTTAATTGATGCATGGTCAGTATGAACAAAAATGGGATAGCCTATTACATAATGGAAAAATTTGTTCAGAGCACAAACTACTACTAGTAATTATTTTGCAGTCACTATATAGTTTAACTCTGGTCCATGTAAGCTCTTACTGATATAGTAAATTGAATTTTCAAGGTTACTAGACTTTTGTCCTTGTACAACACCTATTGCATAGTCTGAAGCATATATATGTATGTGGAATGGAAAAGACCAATCAGGGCCCCTAAGTACTGGTGCAGTTGTCAATAGTGACTTGAGCTACATGAAGGATTCATCATAGTCTTTTGTCCATGCAAACTTGGCCTCTTTGTAAGAAAAGTATATAGAGGAGTAGTTATTTGGCTAAAATTTTGAATAAATCGCCTATAATATCCAACATGTCCTAATAAATATCTAACATATTTTTTCTTTGTAGGTGTAGCCAATGTGAGAATTACCTCTATGTTTGCAAGGTCTACCTAGATTCCAGCTTCTAAGATGAAATGTCCCAGCACTACTCCTTCCTACATCATCAAAAAGGATTTCTCACTATTGAGAGATAGGTTGTGTTCTTAACATCAGATCAACACTTTTTCCAAGGTATTCAGGGATTCCTCAAAGGTGACACCAAATTTAGTGAAGTCATCCATGTATATTTCCATGCAATCATGTGATATGTCAGCAAAAATGTTGATTACAAATCTCTGGAAATTAGTTGGTGAATTACATAAGGCAAATGGTAATATAGAGTAAGAATATGTCCCCCAAGGGCATGTGAAGGTGGTCTTCTCCTAATATTTTGGATAAATGATGATATGGTTTTAACCGCTATAACCGTCTAGAAAGGAGAAGTACTTCTTTCCAACCAAAGTGTCCAAAACTTAATCAATAAATGGTAGGCTAAATGGTATTTCTTTGTGGCATTGTTCAATTCCCTATAATCCACACATATTATCCATCTTCCACCCTTCTTAGGTACTATGATCAAATGTGATACCCACTTTCTATCAGAGATTGGATATATGAAACCAGCATCCAACAACTTTTGTAATTTAGTTTTGACTATTTCTCTCATATGCTGGGTTTATTCTTCTCTAAGGTTGGAAGAGTGGTAAACTAACTTCATTGATATAGATCCTATGTGTATAGAGCTTTGGGTTTAGTCCTACCATGTCTCCATAATCCCTAGCAAATTGTTTTTCATGCTTATGCAGGAGGTTGGTTAACAATGCCAATTATTGTGGTGGCAACATGTTGTTAACATGGAGATTGTGGCCAGGGGAAAGTTCAATTATGGTTGTTATCTCTATCATTGACACTTTATGTATTGGTCTTGTAGCTACTTCACATGGTAGTAATTGATTGATTATTTCAGGGCTTGTTGGAAAGACATAGTCCTCATAGGTACATAACTGTAAAATAGAGTGGTGTGAGTGTTCCTAAGGCTTGCTTTCACAATTGGCTAAGAAGACCTTGTTTGTCTTCTTCAAGGACCCTAATCTCCTCTATGTCCTTATTAGGATTAGATGATTAACTAATTCCTAATCCAACTCTTCTCTAAGAGTGTCACTCTTTGTGCTTCACCTTTGAAAGACTAACACCCTTTTGGTACTTCACTTCTTCTCCTACACTTAGAAGGATCTAAGTGTAAACTTCTCTCCATACATGAAATTCATTATAGAGGTGTCCATAATCATTAAAACATTCCATTTGATCCCATCTGAATCTATTTTTAAGGAACTTCTAACTCTTTTCAATTAAGTTCAAGTTTTAGTCTTTGAGAGGCGTAATTCCTTATAGCCTTTTTCAGAGACCTTTTCCCATTTCTTGCCCAAACTTTCCAAAGGAATTGAAAAATTAATCCCACATTCAGATACCCTTTATCATTTCATAAAATATTTTGAAATTTTTAGTCCCCTAGGTCCTCCATACACAGGTTTCCTACTATCTAGGACCAATAGGGCTAATAGGCCTAATTTATAGGACTTCACTGTATCACAGTTTGAATCTCACCCAAAAATTAGTCTAATGGATTGGTATGAAATAAATCCTCATAAAATGTTAGGATATTACTATACCCTACCTGGAACTATACTTTTCTCGTACAATACTTCTCCACCCTGCAAGAAATCTTCAATTCTTCTATTCTAAACCTCTAACCGGGCACTGTCAGCTCTCCTAGGGCTTAGTAGTAAAAATAGCTATCCATCTGCTCATGACTCATAATCCTAGATATATATAGAATAATAAATCCTATATCATATCCAACCACCCTTAGGAATATCCCATGGCTATTTTTCATGGGGGAGCCATGAGCTGACTGACTAGTCAGGACAGGATCAGTACGACTACTAAATCAAAAACAATTTATACAAGACTTTAAACAACCTCAAATAAAATTTCTCACTGAATGAAAGATGCTTAGAATAGTCCTATTAACACAAAAAAATCACTAACTTAAATCATTCAAACCATTTTATGGTACTGTCACACTGAAATGCACGGGTTCTTCACAAATCAGAGTTGCAGAGCTATATTCACCAAAATAATATATCTTACAATCACCCCTATTGATGAGATTCGAGCCTCTACATAAATTCGATGCCATCATCCATGTTTTTAGTGACTTCTGGTCGATATCCCACTCCTATCTTCTAGGGGGATCCAAAGTAACCAAATGTTCCATGCAACATTTACAATTATTGCAAATGTTGTCATGACAACGTTGTAACAACTTTTGGCATGTTTGCCATTATGCCAACTTCTTAAGTTTTAGGGCCTCTATCCTCTATATTTTGAGGAACCAACTTCATTAATGCCCTCCAAGAATCTCTATGACAACATTTATGTGTTTAGGACACATTCAAATCTCAAATCCATCACTAAGCTTCTAAGCCTAAGAAAATTAAAAAGCTACTAACAATGACTATTTTGGTGACCTTAGTCCTAATGACCAACTCACCTAGTCCACAATGCAATGACCTTCTAAGGTCCAAAGTAAACCAACTATATTGAATTGGACAATGTCAAGTACAAGCCAAAACATCACAACTATGGAGGTTAGCCTAGGTGTGCTCTTTCACCATAGAGCTTTCAGAAACATCCTTAGCTACAACACATTCATTGGTAAGAATACTCTGTATCACATCATCTTCTTCTTGCATTTTTATAAAAAAAATTCTATGTAGCATCATGAGCTAAGAAATAGAATCTACTTCTTCTTCCCCATCTCCCAAATCTAGCCAAATAGGATCTCTCTAATCTGGCTGAGGTTGGGTAGGAGGATATAATGCTAGTTTCTTTATTGCTTGGCCATTTGAAATCATCATGCTTCCTGATATGCAAATAATTTTGGCATCAGTGGTGGCTAACCAGGGTCTCCCTAGGATAAGTGGATAGCCAACAAAGTTTACTTTAGGTGATAATATGAGAAAACTAGCAGGGTATTCCCATGAATCCAAGGTGACTATGATATCTTCAATGATACCATCTGGGGTCATAGTTGAACTATCAGCAAATTGTAACACTATTGGAGTGGTTCTCAAACCCCCTATACTCAAATTATGCATTGTATCTTTAGTCATTACATTTATAGATGCTCCCAAATCAAATAATGAATTTCTCATAGACTCTCCATTGATTATCAAATCAACAATTGGGCTTCCAGGGTCAGAATACTTTGGTATAACTACCTTTCCTAACATGATATCCACAAGTTGTCCTACAACATGAAATGTTTGAGGGTCTTTTTTCTTTCATCCAAGATTTTTAAGACATGCTTCCTTAATATCTTTTCCATAAAGTGGAACATCTTTGATAGCTTGGAACTAAGGAATGTGGATGTGCATATTTTTCAGCTGCTCAAGAATATCAAATGGTTTTTCTTCTTGGGATATAGGCTTTTCCATGATAATCCTATGTGAAAATGGAGGATTAAATGAGGTGTGAACATCAGTTTTGTTGGATATATCAGTTGGTTGGACTATATTTTGCAATGTAGATCCTGAAAGTGGTGTTGATGTTGTAGGAATATCTTCAAATTTCGTAATAATAGGATTTTTAGGTGTAGGCAGAGTGGTACCAGATCTTAAATGGATATTAGATATCTCTAGTGCATAGGCAGGGTACTGTTGAGTATCAGTAGTATACATTGGCTGATGTTGTTATTTTTTGTTAGGATTAGGTTGCAGCTGAGTAGGTAATTGGGTTGGCTTTGGATTATGATTTGTGGCTACATGAGGTGGCATTATTGTAGGTGGTGGCATAGGAGGTGGTCATTGTGGATAACCATTATTTTGGTTATGCCATTGTGGAGGCCCCCTCCATTGGTTGTTTTGCTGCCAATTCCCGTGTGGTTGTTATCACTGATTCTGAGGCCAAGACCACTAGTTATTCTATTAGTTAGGCCACTGGTTATTTTTTTGGTTAGGCCACTAGTTATGCTATTGGTTAGGCTATTGGTTATTCTAAATAGGTTGGGAGTACTAAGAGGGGTTTTGCTAATTTTGGTTTTGCCATTGATTATTATAATGATTGGAAAATTGCAAAGGATCTTGAGGCATACCTTGTCTTGAAGCCCATGGCTGACATTGAGCTAAAAAGAACACTTGTTTATCATCTCCTTCTATCTTCATTTACTCAGTAGGAAAATGTTGATTCTCCAGGTTTGCCACCACCTTGCATTCATAGTCTTTCTTTTGTTTACGGTAGTGAGGACAATACTCAGCTAACTAAGATTTGGCATCTGCATGTTTTTTCTTGGCAGTCATGGTGTCCAGGGGTGTAGCAACATTATTAATGATGTCTTGCTTGAAATCTACTAGCAGGTTAGATATTTCCATCTTGGAAATGCCTGAACTAATCCCTTTAGTGGATGTAGACTGAAATCCTCTTCCCTTCTTTACAGTTGATCATGAATAGTTGAGATACATTTTCTTGAGGTTATCCCAGGAAGATTGAGATATGTCTCCTCCAGCCATGAGGTCTATCACTTCCAAGTATCTATCATTTACTCCTCTTAAGAAGGCTAGTTTCTGTGAATCCTCTACTAGCACATGTTGGGGATTCTTCTGTATGGTGTACAAGAAGCGTGAAACATAGTCCTCCAAAGTTTCATCCTCCTTTTGTGACATTCAAAAAATGTCATCTCCTCTTGGGTCACCCCCATTGCAATACTCTTTATATTTTTATAGAAATAGAGTCTGCATCTGATGCAGATGGTAAGGGTGGAGAACAAGATTTCAGTAAATGAATGATTCAACTTCAAGGTTTTCTACACTTCAAATATGCTTCAAAAGACTCAATTAATGAATACACCCTTCCCAATGGAAAACAATAGTAAAAGATATCTATTAAAACTGGACTACAAAGGATTCAAATGGATATTGGGTTTACAATAACACCCAACACTTCAATCTTGAGCAATCTTCCTGAAACTCTTATTCTTTACTTATAACAACCACAAATACTTGTAATCCCAAAAAAATTATCAAGAAAAACCTTTTGAACACCCAATAATATCAATCTACAACCTTCCATGTCCCTTTGATTCATTAATTCAATCTTAGAAAATAAATAAGCCAAAATACACCACCTTGTTGCCCTCTGGATAGACCTGTGAACAGTCGTTAATAAAATTTTAAGTAGATCAAATTTATTCAATCCCTTTAGTGAGTTTGGTTTCAATTAGGTTTTCTTCATTATTTCAAAAGCACATGAAGATCCAACGGTTCAATCCAAAGATATGGCCCTCGCATCAGACTGTATTTTCTGCAACCCTTATTTTTGAAATTTTACCCTTTCTCCACACTATGATCACCTCTGTCTTGCCCAATTCTGCATAAGTTTGGTTAGAAATTTATAATATAAGTTAAACAATCAAATTAAATGAATATTAGGCCTTTACATTCATGGAATGGCCTCCATTAATATAAAAACCCTACTGCAATGACAGAAACAATTAAAAAAATAGTCATTGTTCTACACCAGCGCAATAGCATGTTCAATGTAAATTGAAACTCATCCAATAGCAAGTCAATTTGGTTAGAAAAACTCTGTCAATGCATATGGAAATCAACCAATTCAAGTTTATATTCTAGAAATGAATATATTTGCAGAACAGTAAAATCTTATTACTCAAATGTCTGCCAGATTATACACCAGTCTTCCTCTCTGTCCCATAACAGAGACTCTCCCTTCAATATATAAGACTCTCTAAATATAACCTCTCAAAAACTAATTCAATCAACTTCATCATTGAGTTGAATAGTTGAGTTTTAAAACCATAACAAATTAAAAGTTCCCTCTAAGTGCTAAGTAGCCGTTATTATTCAAAAATTTGAATTTTTAAATAACAAAAAAAGGCTTTATTTGTATATTTAACTCTTAACTAAATGTTCTTTAAGGTCCTAGACCTATCCCATGCCCAACATAGACTTCTAAAACATACTTTGAGATTTGGACAATCTTAGTCCATTCCAATCAAGCATTTAGTCCTTTTAAGGACATTACAAACATAAAACGGGTCCTTTGAAGACATTACAAGTATAACAAAATATTGCACTATTTGAAGTCCATAATAGGTGCTAAGATCCTCTAGTTGATCTATTGACCTAGATCATGCATTCCATCCTCCTGATTTTCTTTGAGGTTCCTTGAGGTCTCCTTTATCTTTGACCCTGAATTGAATGTTTGAGGTGCTCCTGCTCCAGCATCTCATCCCAAGTATCTGTTGTATTAGCTCCTAAGCCCATGAACCATCATAAGGTAGCCCATGAACCATCATAAGGTAGACTCCTTCAGTATTTTTGGAAACAAATTGAGTTTGTAGGAATCAGTGTTATAGTCAAAGCTACGATAGAGAATATCAAACTCAAACAAAAAGGTGTCAGGATCTTTGGTTACTAGACTATAGAACATTGGAAGTGTAGTAGTAGGTATGTTTTTGAGATTAGCATTGTTTATAAGGCTTGGAAGAGGTAATGGAAAGGTAGGTTGTGCCATTACTGGAGGTATTTTAAAATGGATTTGCTACTGGAAAGGAACGTTAGCTATAGGATTGTTAACAACATGTGCATTTGGGTTAGAATTATCAAGAAAGTTGGCCAATATTTCTGCAAAAGGCCGCAGGTCAACTGTATCAAAAGGTTCTGCTCCAGAGGAAGATACTGTAGGAAAATTAGGACTTGCATCAACAAAAGGTAACTCAACTTCTTCAACTTTTTCATTCAAATTTGTAGACTCTCCTAGAATAAATCTGCCGTATTCATCTCATCTTCTTCCTCTTCGATGCATGCAAGTGAATTCTTCACACTTGTGAAGCAAATTTAGGACTACAAACCACTATCTAGAAAAAAACAAGAATCTATCTGGAAATAAAAAATGACTCAATGAGATTCTCAGCTTGACACCATCCCTGATAGCGTCGCCAAAAATGAACCGCCTCACAATAGGTGCTAGTAATCATGCCAAAGCCTCTCCTAGGAATAGTATATTCAAACTAAGGATTAATTTCCCCACCATGAGGTGCATTTAAATTGTCAACCTAGGGATGTATACTTGAAATAAGACAGCATGATATGTGCACTAAATCTCTCAAAGAGTCATACTACTTAGGCTGTAGGAAGATAAAATGCAAGAAAGAAATCTACACTACTGCTGTAGGAAAGTAAACACACTTAACTCCTTAATAAAATTAATGCTGAAAACTATAAACTTAACTTAAACCTATTCTTTCAACTCAGAGCATCTACTATAACTATCCTTGCAGGTGTTGTAGGAACATTCACAAAGTATAATGCTACAGGAAGAAATAGTAAACTCCTATTCGGAATGCTGGAAATACTGAAAGAAAATATACTCTACTCTAATCTAATCCACCTCCCAAGTGGGCCCCCTTGGTTGGCTTCTTCTATCTACTAACATAGAAGATCAACCAAAATTACTTCATTATCTTTCAGAAATGGATTACATAGGAACAATTCATAAAATTGGAAAAGTAACTTGTGAAAGATGCAACAATGTATTCTCAAAAACTATGAACTTACAAACTAACAGTCAAATCCCTATAAATAGAGGATTGACACTTATTCAAAATAGAAGGAAAAGTTCCAACTGGAATTACGTGAGAGAAGAAAAAGGGAACGTAACAGCCCACGACATATGCAATAAAGTCTCGGTGACCGATTCAACAAGATAATGAGTGCAGAGGAAATGTAGCAGATCTATATTCCTATATTCTTTGGAATGGTGGATCCTCCAATGTAGTATCTATTTTTGTCAATTCCATGATGATTTCCCTTGCTGCAGCTGAACTTCAATGTTCTTCTTTTAATGTTTTTGACCACTCTCAAGCTACTCCTTCCTTGCAAGTTAGTTATCATGCGAAAATATGCATGTACAAGTAAACTTAATCAAATTAATACAAATAATAGAACACACATTCTGATAGCTATATGAAATACTGCAATACATATATAATATTAGCAAAACATGACATAACTATCTACCCATAGGTTTGATTGTTCTAACTGTACTTTAACACAAGTTCAACTGGTTATAAGTCAACAAATGTCTTGGTAATACTTTAAAATAGATTATTATGATCAATATAAAATAGAGACCATAAATTGTCTCATCAGATTGTACATATTCCACTATCACTTCTTTCTCTTGCACTTGTTCTCTTAAGTAATGATACTTGATAGCAATATGCTTTGTCTTAGCATGCATGACATGGCTCTTTGAAATTTTGATAGCACTTGTATTATCACAATAGATAATTACTGGTTCAAGAATTTTTATATTCATACCTTCAAGTAATCGCTTGATCCATGCAATGTTAGAGAAATTTGTAGCAAGAAACCACATATTCTTCTTCTGCAGTAAATTGTGAGATGCATCCTTGCTTTTTACTTATCCATGTGACAAGTCTATCACCCATAAAGAATGCTCCTCTTATTGTGCTCTTTCTATCAACTATGTTTCCAGCCCAATCAACATCTGTAGAGACTTGAAGCTCAAATTTTCCTTCTTTATTATACCACAAGCCATAGTCTTCAGTAGTCTTTAGATATCTCAAGATTATTTTAACAAAATTCATGTGTGATTCTTTGGGATTAGCAGAGAATATTTCAACTATTCCAACTTCATGTGCTATATTTGGTCTAGTATGTACAACATACATGAGTTTTCCAATCATAGATCTATATAAGGTCTGATTTACTTTGGTTGACTTGTCTTCCTTTACCAGTTTGCATCTGGTTTCCATTGGTGTTCCAACTGGTTTGTAGTCCTCCATCTTGAATATCTTCAAAACTTCTTTGATGTATTTGGATTGTGTGATGTATATGCCTTCATCCTGTTGAAGAATCTGTAGACCAAGAATTTTTTTTATCTCCCCAGACATTAACATCTCAAACTCTTTTCTCATTTCATCATCAAATGATTTGCATAACATATCATTACCTCAAATATTATATCATTAATAAATATTTCAGTAATCAGAATGTTATGATCAGTATCTTCTTTTAAATACAGATTACTATTATCACATGTTCTTACAAATCTAATACTTATGAGATAAGAGTGAATTATTTCATATCATTCTCTTGGTGCTTGTTTCAATCCATACAAGGCTTTGTGTAGTCTACAAACCATGTTTCTCTTGTTAGGATCAACAAACCCTTCTGGTTGTTCAATGTATAATTCTTCTTCTAGTAATCCATTTAGGAATGCAGATTTTATATCCATTTGGTATACCTTGAATCCTTTGAAAGAAACATAAGAAAGTAGAATTATTACTCCTATCCTAGCAACAAATGCAAAGGTTTCTCCATAGTCAATAACTTATTCTTTTGCATACCCTTTGCATACTAATCTTACTTTGTTCCTTGTGACTTGTTCATTCTCATTCATCTTGTTTCTGAATATCCATTTGGTACCAATGAAATTCTTGTCACTCAGTCTAGGTACTAATGTCCATATTTTTTTCTTTTCAATCTACTCAATTTCTTCATTCATTTCACTAACCCATTCTTGATTGTCAAGTGCAGTATTGCCATATTTAGGAACAAAATCACAAATCAAACATCTAGTGTTCAGTGACTTACTTCTTTTTCTCATTCCAGCCTTTTTGTCTCCTATGATTTGAATTTGTGGATGGTGTCTTCTAACATACTTGGCAAGTACCAGTTTTAGATCTGTGTTAATCATTATGATCATCATCTTGACCTTCATTTTGATCTTCATCACTCAATACATCATTATGAGCAATTTTTTGATTTTCGGTGTTTGCAGCCTGATGCTCGGGTGCATTGTTTTGTCGCTAATTAGCAATACACTGTTTCTTGGGAAGAGTGTCAGGTTCTTCACTTTAGACAAATCTATTATAATCTTCCAATTCTTTTCTTCTTTTCTCATCATTTTTCTTACCAAATTCATCCACTTTTACATTTGCACTTTTAATGATTTTGTGAGAGGATTTGTTAAGATATTTATAAGCCTTGCTTTTGGTAGAATAACCTAGAAATATTCCTTCATCACCTTTGGATTCAAGCTTTCCATTTCTATCATCTTCCAAAATATAACATTGACTTCCAAAAAAATCTAAGTAACTTACATTAGGTGTGTATCCATGCCATAGCTCATAAGGTGTCTTATTGGTATCTTTCTTCAATTGAACCCAGTTTAATGTATAAACATCAGTGCTTACAACTTCTCTTCAGAATGTTTGTGTGATACCTTTCTCAATCATTAGTGGTTCCGCACAATCAATGATTGATCTATTCCTTCTCTTAGCAATCCCAATCTGTTGTGGTGTTCTCAGCGCAGAAACATGTCTTGTAATTCCATGCTCATTACAAAAGTTAGTGAATTCATCAAAAATAAATTCTCCTCCTCTATCTGATCTTAGACATTTTGGATCCTTTCCACTTTATTTTTCAACTATATCTTTATACCATTTAAACATATTAAATGGTTTTGACTTTATTTTAAGAATATAACAGTCATCATTGTAGAGTAATCATTAACAAATAGAATGAAGTATCTATCACCATAGTAGCTCTTTTTTCTCATTGGTCCACATAGGTCAGTATGGACTAACTCTAGAATAGCATTAGATGTGTAGGTTTTTCTCTTGAAACTAGACTTTGTAATTTTACCTTTTTGACAATTCTTACACATGACATGGTTGGGTTTTGACATGCTTGGTACACCTCTTACTTTCCTTTTATTGCTTATCCTAACTATGTTGTCAAAATTCACATGACATAACCTTTTATTCCACAACCAAATGCCTTTGTTTCTAGCCAATAAACAAGTGGTCTTAATATCATCAAGATAGAATAGGTTACCATTTGTTTGTTCACCAGTATCAATCAACCTTCCTAATTCATTGTAGATATTAGCCTTTTTGTTCTCAAATGCAACTTAGTGTCTTATGTTATTCAGTTGTGAAACACTTAATAGATTATCTTTAAGTCCTTTCATCCAATATGCATTTTCACATCTGATGAGATTGTTCAACATTATGGTTCCTTTACCTTCAACTAGAGAAGGTGAGTCATTACCCATTCTTACTGATCCACCATTATAGTATTCAAAAGTTTCAAAATTTTTCTTATCTCCAGTCATGTGGTGAGTACAACCACTATCAATAATCTAGACATCATTTTTACTAACCTTAGATATGAGTGCAGTCTCAAAATACCATTCTTCTTTGTTTGAATCATCTTTCATAGCAACAGATACCATTTCAATATCTTCATCAGATTCAGTGTTAGTATTCTCTTCTTTTCTCTTAGCCAGGTAACATGCCTTCTTCCCTTTGTCCTTGTAGTCTCAGTTGTCTCTTTTGTTAGATTATCGGTTGCATTGGTAATCTTGGTCATCACCTCTATCAAAATTATTTTTATAAGGTTTGTCATTGTTTTTGTCTTCTTTTCTCTTGTTAGGACATCTAGAAGCAAAGTGTCTAATATCTTTACAATTAAAACATACCAATTGTAATTTACCTTTGTATCTACCTTTGCCTCTCTACAATATTCTAGCCATTAGTGCTTCAATCTCATCAAGTTCTTGTTCATCACTATCACTTTCACTATCATTTCTCATAGTGTGTTTATTACTTGATTTACTTTTTTTCAAAGAAGATTTGAATGCAGACTCAATAGGTGGTAAGACACTGTTGTCAAAATTATTCATCTCAAATGAAATAAGTCTACCAATCAAACTATCTAGAGAAATATTTTTGTTTTCTACTGCTCTCATTTCTTGTATAGAAGATACTCTAGTAACATAAACATGTAGTAAGGTTCTTAGAATTTTACTTACCACTACTTCTTCAAGTACACCTCCTACTCCTCAGATAGCATTAACAACCTCTTTGATTTTTCTATTGTATTGAGTGATGTTTTCTCCTTCTTTCATTCTTAGGTCATCAAACTTTCCTCTTAGGCTTTTAGCTTTAGCTCTCAACACATTTTTATCTTCTCCATGTACTAGCTTGAGTTTTTCCCACATTTGATTTGTAGTGGTGCATGATTTGACATCTTTAAGTTTAGCATCAAAGAGTGAAGAAGAAATTTCTATAATCATAGAATTGTGTTCATGTTTCTCTCTCAATTGATAAACTAGCAAAGGTCCAGTAGGTAACAAAAATTTAGTATCTAAGTACTGTGCGACATCATTTCCAATACCTGATAGGTGGAGTCTTATCCTTCTTTTCCATGATGCAAAGTTCTCCTTGTTCAACTTAGGAACCTCCCTTTTTCTCATCTTGTGATCTTTAGCTTGAGTCTTAAAACTCTCTTCCAAGCACACAAGCTCTAATACCAATTGTTAGAATAACTGAGAGGGGGGAGGGTGAATCAGTGGCCTCAAAAATTAATCCAATAATTCAACCAAAACTTATATCACATATATAAAAAATCTAGCTATCTTCAGTCCTACAATATGTATGCCTTGTGTGAATCTAAAATATATATACTACTCGGTGTTTATACTATTTATCATTTCCTTAAGCTTTACCAAATAGTAGTCTATCTTTTCTTAACATTTACTGAATATCAGTAAATAAACTTAGTGTTTACCGATAATTCCTATTTTAGTAATGTGTAAAGAAAAACATCAAAGAAATGAACCATATAGACATTTAAAACATGGATTTTTAATGTGGAAACCCTGTTAAGAGAAAAAACACTTGAGACTGATAACCCAAAATTTTCAATCTTCTGAAGTGAGCTTGGTGAAGAGCCTATTGATGCCCAAAAATGATGGATTGGATTTGGCCAACTGATAGGTACAAATTGATACCTCTACAATTTTGGCTTTATCAAGACAAGGCTGGTAGGCCAGATTTCACTTTGAACTATCCAATCTTCTATGTTGCAAAAATGCACACACAAACAAACAAAGTTCCTCCCAAGGTGGTGAATGATCCTTAGGGGAAAACAAAAAAATCTCGTGATAATCTCTAATAGGTAAAGCTTAAACTAAATTGAATAACCACTAAGAATCCTCATTGTAAAACTTTGAAAAAATGATCAAATTATCTACAAACTACAAAGTATGAGCCAAATGACAACTTCTGAATAATTATTAGATTAGTGCCTAGTGAATATTTGGGCTATGGAGTCATAAAAATTTCAATCCTCCATACAATTAGAGAAAGTTTTTTAAAAAAAAACTTGCTTTTAATAAAGCAAGTCTATCACTGCAAAGGATTCCACTCAACTTATAATTCAAACCAATTTATACATCTAATTTTATCAAATTTAACTCTATTTAAGAGACCAAAAAAAACAAAAGAAGATTCGCAGATCTTTCAATTGATATTTAAACTGTACATTAATTTTGAATTATAATATTCAGGGAATTTAACATAGTGAAGTACTCTATAAGATAGAATATCTGAAAGACAAATTGAGAACAAATAACTTATAACCGCAGATAAACACAAAAGCACTTTTCTTTATTGATATTGAGAAAATTATACATAGCGGTTCATAATTGCAGTCATGAATGACATCTCTCTCACGAGTTTCAAAAATTATTTCTAATTATATCATTTGAAGGTTAAATGACCCAATATTTATATCTATTTCAAAAGTTTCCCGTGAAAGGTCATACCCTTTCATATATACCTAATCCTACAACTATCCCTAAATAATTACAATAATTTAACCATATATGGTTTAAGGGAATAAAACATTTCCTGCATTTACAAATATTGAATTATGTGTTTGTCAATTTCTTGGATAATTTGCTCGGTTGTCAAAATGTCTTGCACACCAAATTAAAAATTAGGTAACTTTAAAATAAACTTTAACTTAGGGCTTATTATAATTTAATAATAATTTCCAATTTCTAAAATGACCCCTATATTAAATGTTTAATAGTTTTTAAGATTAATAATATATCAAAAATAAATTATCAAGACGGCCACAACATAAAAACATTTGTTATAATGTATATAAATGTTTTTTTGAGAAAATAAGCAAAGTACTAGTAAGATTTAAAATATTATTAAAAGTACCTTTTTTATTCACCAAAGTACAAAATCATGTTAATAAGAAAAACCCTAAAATCCATTTATACACAACAACATATTAATAGGAAAGGATAATAGAATCTTATGTTTTAATTTATTTTTTAATTTTCATATAAGAGTACATTTCCCTCTTAAAATATTTTCAAAATGTGAAATAATATTTGCCTCATATAGATATAAATATGTTTCTAAAATCTAGGGTATAATAATTATATACAGTATGATTCACCCTAGAAAATTAAAAAAGAAATTATAATACAATACTTACCCTAAAATGATATCTCAAATAATTAACATAGGGTAATGTGAATATTGTGTTTTTTAAATATTTTTCAAAACCTAAATTTATATGCCAAAAATATCAAATGATTTTAGTTTTAGTAGGATTTTAAAGAATTTAAATCAAACAAATATAATAACATATTTCAAAATTATTCACCCTATTATGATATTCCACTTAGTAATTTAGGGCAATTTAAAGCAATGCTAGAAAAAGGAAATCACGTTTATGAAAAGAAAAATCTCATCTTAATATAAAATATTTTAATATCACATAAGATAAAAGTAATGAGATAATACACTCTTCTTTAACAAATAATTTCAAAAAATCATATAGACTAACTGGTTAGAGTGGGGAAGGGTAGGTAGGTAGGAAAAGGGGTTGGCTTGAGAGGTCGAGTGTTCAAATCCCGATCACCACCCTTTTGCCCAACATCACTATTGTTCTTTTCTAATTATTTTTATTTCAAAAATATACATGCATTTAACCCATTGAAATAAAATATTTAAGTTTTGCCCATAAAAATAAAAAATGGAATAATGACAATTATTTAGGCCCTTTTAATTGTTTAAGTTTTGAAAATAGGGAAATAATATAAAAATAAAAATAAATATTTTACTTCCCTCATAGTTTTGTATATATTAGGGCCTAAATTTAAGTGCCAATAGTGGCTCTTATTAGGGACATGCATTCATGCCTAGATGCAGCGAGATTCTAGTTATCTCTGAAAAAAGAAGACCAAAGTAAGAAAAGAATCATGAAACTAGGACCAAAATAAAAATAAAGTACAAGTTTAGAGAATACCTCCTATTTCAAGAGAAGAAATCTTTCAAATACTAACCATGGGTTGGGAACTCCTGAATAGTTTCATTAGTGTCTTGTAAATGGTAAGAATTTTCACCTTTTTTTGAGATGACCATGTAAGGTCCTAACCATAAAGCATCGAACTTACCATGATTTCCTTTACCTTGGTCTTTTGCATTCCATTTCAGTACCCAATCACCTTCTCTAAAAGACCTGTTTGATGTTTTCTTTTCATGAAGGGTCTTAATCTGTCGTTATTGTTGAAGTTTTTTTTCTTGTGTTTGTCTTCTCATCTCATATAACTCAGCTAACTGGCTCAACCGATCGTCCATAAAGTTTATGTCTTCAAGCTCTTCTTCTTGAATGAATCTATAAACTGGAAATAGATTATTTGATGGTAACCTTTTCTTGTTTCCCATAAACCAATTCATAAGGAGAAAAACCTATCGATATTTTTACTGTCACCCTATCTTCTCATAAAGCCAAGCTTAATTTTGAGGCCCATGCCTTCTTATTATTTCTCAACATTCTTCTAATGATCTTTATTATATTCTTATTGCTTGATTCTGCTTGACCATTTCCTTGCGGATGGTATGGGGAAGAGTATGATAAGTTGATACCATATTTATTGCAAAATTCAAAAAATTCCTTAGACCTGAAACACATACCATTATTGCAAAGGATCTTGCAAGGTACTCCAAATCTAGTATGTTTATGTCAAAAACTTGATGACCACCTTACTTGTGGCTTGTCTCATAGGTATAGCTTCAACCCATTTTGTAAAACAGTCAGTTTTCACTAATATTCATTTATGACCTCCACTTGAAGCATCTGAAATCTCCCCAACAAAGTCTATTCCCCACATTTTGAAAGGTTCTTCAATTTGTAAAGGAATAAGGGGTAATGCACCATTGTATTTCAGTTTTCCTAAGAAATTATTAGAGGATTCACACTTCTTAACATATTCATAACAATCATTGAATACATGGGGCCAATAATATCCAGCTTGCAATATCTTATGAGCTGTTGTCTTAGTTGAAAAGTGACCACCACATACCCCATCATGTAATTCTTTTGTAACTGACTTAGCCTGACAGGTGTCTAGACAAAATAAAAGGATACCATCATTGTTTTTCCAATATACATCTCCTTGAATTAGCACATACCTTGATGCTTGCAACTTTATAGTTCTTTTTTTATTATCACTTAAACCTTCTTGAATTTTCATATGTTTTAAGAAGTAAACTATGTCTGTGTACCATGGACAATGTTAAATGTTGGTTCCTGAATTCTCCAAATCTACTTGGTTTATTTGGGTTGCATCTAAATTTGTTTCTGCCATGATTCTAGCCAACCCTTTTCCCCTTACTAACTTAGTGATTTGAATCTCAATATCAAATTCTTGAACCTGATTAATCCATCGACATCTTCTACCTATGACTTCTGATTGCCTCAATATGTCTTTAGTTGCTGTATTAGGTACGTATGCCACAATCTTAGCTCTAACTAGGTAAGGTCTAAATGAATTTATTGCTTTTACTAATGTATAAGATTGTTTCTCATGTATATCATAGTTTAGCTTAGAAGATTGTAAAGTTTCACTGAAGAAGGCTATTGGTTTCTCATGTCCTTCATCATTTTTTTGTAATAGGATAGCTGCAATGGTGTGAAAAGAAGCAAAAGAGAACAATTGAAATGGTTTTGAGAAATTAGGAGATTTCAAAACTGGAGCTTCCTTGATTCCCTTCTTAATGTTATAAAAATCCTCTAAGGTCTCATCTATCCATTTTTTAACTACATTTTTCTTTAGCATCTTTGCAATAGGTTTAACAATTTTTGAAAAATTTGAGACAAACATCCTCACAAAGTTGATTTGTCCAAAGAAAGATTAAATCCCTTTAACATTTTTAGTAATCTAAATCTTATCAATTGCTTTAATCCTTTCTAGGTCTATTCTTAATCCATCTTTAGATACAATATGTCCAAGAAGTTTACCTTCAGTTACCCCAAAATGACATTTCTTTGGGTTCAAGGATATCCCATACTCAAGGGATCTTTTAAAAATTTGTTCTAAATGCTTACAATGGTCTTCTACCCTTTTGAAATAAGCTATGATGTCTTCTTTATATATTACGATAATAACATCAATGAAATCCTTAAAAGACACATCCATGGCTGTCCGAAATGTAGCCCTGGCATTCATAAGTCCAAATGGCATCCTAGCATAAACATATGTACCCCATGGTGTGGTGAATGTTGTTTTAACTATTCTTCCTCTTTAACTTTCACCTGATTGTACCTAGAGAACCCACCCATCATGGATAACAACTCATTACCAATGACCTTTTGCAATAATACCTCCATGTTAGGTAGTGCATAATTATCCTTTAATGAAGATATGTTTAAGTTCTTGAGATCTACACAAAGTCTGATATCTCCATTTTTCTTCCTCATAGGTACCAAGTTTGAAACCCAAGTAGAGTGTCTAATTGGCTTTATGATACCAACATCCCTCATCTAAATTAGTTCCTCCTTCATCTTAGGATCTAAATTTGGATTTATTGGTCTTTGCCTTTGTCTAAAGGGCTTTGCATCTAGTTTTAGAGGTATCTCATGTTGGAAAAATTCCTCCCTATATGATTTTAGGTCATCATAAGACCAAGAAAATACATGTCTATACTTTATAAGTAACCCAATAATTTCTTATCTAATTCTTGGAGTAAGTTTCCTACCAATAAGAACTTCTTTGGGAGTATGTTCATTTCCCAAATTTATCTTTTCTACTTCCTCTATGGTAGTATGTTCTGTCTTGATTGTTAGAAGAACTGAGAGGGGGGGGGTGAATCAGTGGCCTAAAAATATTCCAATAAATCAACCCAAAAAATTAGTACCACAATATTAACCCTCTAGTTATCTTCAGTCCTACAAGATGAATGCCTTCAAATAATCTTAACAAATAACTACTGCTCAAAGTTCACTGTTAAACCTTATTCTTACTGTTTACCGATTAGCAGTCTTTCATTTACCAAAATACAGTAAATTGCTTAGTGTATACCGATCAATCTAGATTAGTTATGTGTAATGAAAAACACTAAAGTAATGACTCATAAACACATTGACACATGAATTTTTAATGTGGAAACCCTTTTAAAGGAAAAACCCTGGTAACCCAAAATTTTCACTCTTCTAAAGTGAGCTTGGTGAAGAGCCAACCTTGTTAAAGGTTACAAACACACTGTTATGTGTGACCTTGTTAGAGGATTTAAGTAGAATTGTTTGTCACTTGATATTTGGCATCTCTATGCTACCTTCTATGAACAAACCCATTGTAGTTTGTCAAATGGTATTTGGAATCTCATACTATCTTCATGATCAAATCTTTTGACACTCCTTGGGATGTATCTCAATATAGAAAGGATTGTTAAGTCTTTCTTGGTTAAGATACTTTATGATCCAATGGTTAAATTGAAATAGTAAATGATTTGTTCACATATATAACTATACTTTGCATATTTTTAGATCTATTGTAAGCTCATTATACCTTTCAGATCAATGTGTATTTTCAATAACTTTTCTCCACTTCTTTTTTCTCAGTGATTTTGTGCTTCTTATTTCTCAGTGTCTACAAAAATCTTTAGCTCTTTCCTCAGCTTGATTGATCATGACTGTATGAAGTTGTTCTTCACCATTTTCTCTTCCGCATCCTCTTTATCTATTCACTCCCCTAATTAATTCATAATGAATTAGATTGTCTCTTTATAGACATGATATCACCCTTTCTCAGTTATTGACTTTCTTGTTCTTGACATGATTTGCAATTCTAGCTAATCTTGCTTTAAAGATTTACTTAAGTTTTATCCCATAGATTTCTCCTTGACAACTAGAATAAAATAAATTTTAATCTTTCACTTATATATGGCTTTAACTTGTCGATAAAAATGATATTAAAAACCAGTTAACTCCTTCTTTAGCTCTTTCCAACTAAGTCTTTTTTCATTTTTGAACTTCACTTCCTTTTGGTGCTTTAACTCTTTGTTAGCTTTGGTCAACACTTCAGTTTTTTTCGGGCATCTCCATCTGGGTTGTCTGTCCGTTGGGGTTGTCTATCTATCGGGCATCACTATGAAGTTCTTCTCATCGGTAATGCTTGTGATTTTTCTCGTTGGTAATGCTTGTCAAATTTCTTTCTCAGGCATCACTGTGACTTTTCTCTCAGGTTCCTCTGTCCATCGGGGTGCACTGCCCATCAGTGTTTGTAGTCACTTAGTGAATACTGATCTTTTATGCATTACTAATAGTATAACCTTTATCTTTCTGGTTCTCTGAAGTCTTGGACACTTTTTATATAACCAATCATATTATATCAAGTTGACATCAATGAAAATAAAATCTATTAACTGATTTAATGTCTTGCATTATCTTTCTGCATTTCAGTGATCAACTTAACATCTGTAAACACTCAATCAGTTATGGTTCATAAATATCTCCCTTTGGCATTGATAGAAACACACTAAATTATCACACTATATTATTTCTAATAGAATATTAAATATATCAAGTCTTAGTTCATCAAACTACCAAATTTATTGTTCTATAACTTATACAAATGTTTGGCTCTCGGTAAGCTCGTATAGCTTAGATTTGTTTCTTGCAAAGTGCTTTCTTCAATCTTCAATACCTTTACTAGATAGATGTTTTTCTTTGTTCTTGATATGTTCTCTCCCTTGATTGTTCCTCTTCTTGATCATCTCTTTTTTTTTTCAGCAATCTCTCCTTTAGTATGTATTCTCTCCCTCATGTTACTTCTCTCCCTTTGATGGATATTTCATATGATAATATCTCCCTTTGAATTCTTAGGAAATTCTCTCCATGGATAATGAATGGATAATGATAATCTCTCCCTTTGAAAATAATGCCAAAGCAAACATTGATCATGCAAAAGTTATATCCTTTCACCTTTTTATAATATAATCCTTGAATTTCCCTATCCATCAACATTACAATGAATCTCGTGTTTGGTGCAGATATGTACCTTATTGTGTATTGATGTAGCTTTGTTGTCCATCTCTTTTCTTGCATCAACATGAATGATCTTTTGATTATGTGTGGGCATATGCAGCCTCCTAGTCAGCTTATTGACCAATAAACAAGGGTCAAACCCCTAGTCTCTGTATCAGGTACTCAAATGTATCTTTAGGCAATGGCTTTGTGAATATGTCAGCTAATTTTTCCTTTAATTGAACATATTTTAGTATCACTTCTTTTTCTTTCACTTGTTCTCTTAAGTAATGATACTTGATTGCAATATGCTTAGTCTTAGCATGCATGACCAAATTATTAGAAATGTTTATTGCACTGGTATTATCACAATAGATAATTACTGGTTCAAGAATTTTCATATCCATACCTTCCAGTAACTGTTTGATCCATGCAATATTGGAGTAGTTTGTAGTAGAAACCACATATTCTACTTCTGCAGTAGATTGTAAAATGCATCCTTTCTTCTTGTTGATCCATGTGACAAGTCTGTCACCCATGAAGAATGCTCCTCCAGTTGTTCTCTTTTGGTCATATAAGTTTCCATCCCAATCAGCATTTATATCAACTTGAAGCTCAAATTTTCCTTCTCTTTTATACCATAATCCATAGTCCTCGGTGTTCTTTAGATATCCCATAATTCTCTTGATAGTAGTCATGTGTGATTCTTTTGGATTAGCAAAGAATCTTGCAACTATTCCAACTACATGTGCTATATCTAGTCTGGTATGAACAACATAAATTAGTTTTCCAATTATTGATCTATAAAAGGTCTAATTTACCTCATTTGATTTGTCTTTTTTTGTCAGCTTACATTCAGTTGACATAGGTGTTCCAACTAGCTTGGAATATTCCATCTTGAATATCTTCAGCACTTCCTTGATGTATTTGGACTGAGTGATATATATGCCTGCATCTTGTTGAAGAATCTGTAGACCAAGAAAGAATTTGATATCCCCAAACATAGGAATTTCAAACTCTTTTCTCATTTCATTAGTAAATTATTTACATAACATATCATTACCCCCAAATATGATATCATCAACAAATATTTCAGCAATCAGAATGTTATCATTAGTATCTTCTTTTAAGTATAGATTGCTATGTTCACTTGTTCTTACAAATCCAATGCTTATGAGATGGGAGTGAAGTATTTGATACTAGGCTCTAGGTGCTTGTTTCAATCCATACAAGGCTTTTTGTAGTCTACATACCATATTTCTCTTTTCTAGAGAAACAAACCCTTCTGGTTGTTCAATGTATATGTCCTCTTCCAGTATTCCATTTAGGAATGCAGATTTGACATCCATATGGTGTACCTTGAAACCTTTGAATGCAGCATGAGAAAGAAGAATTCTAACTTCTTCTAGTCTAGCAATGGGTGAAAAGGTTTCTCCATAATCAATAGCTTCTTCTTGTGCATACCCCTTGCATACTAATCTTGCTTTATTCCTTGTGACTTATCCATTCTAATTCATCTTGTTTCTGAATATCCATTTGGTACTGATGACATTCTTGTCATTTGGTCTTAGTACTAGTGTCCATGTCTTGTTCGCCTCAATCTGTTCTATCTCTTCATTCATAGCACTAACCCATTCTTCATTTTCAAGTGCAGTATTAACAAATTTAGGCTCAAAATCACAAAGTAAACATCTAGTGTTTAGTGACTTACCTGTTGTCATTCCATCCTTCTTGTCTCCTATGATCTAATTATATGGATGATGTCTTATGACATACTTGGAAAGTTTTGGTTCAGCTCTTTGTCCATCATTTTTATTATCATCTTGACCTTCATTCTGATTTCCATCACTTGGAACACAATTTTGAGGATTTTCCTAATTTTAGGCAATTGCAGCCTGATGCTCGGGTGCAATGTTCTGTTGCTCGCGAGCGATACACTTTTGCTCAGGTAGAGTGTCAATTTCTTCAGTGTAAACAAACTTGATGTAGTCTTCTAGTTCTTTTCTACTTTCCTTATCATTCTATTCTTACATTTTCACTTTCAATAATCTTGTTAGAGTACTTTCTAAGACATTTATAAGCCTTTCTTTTGGTGGAATACCCTAGAAGATACCTTCTTCACTTTTGGAGTCAATCTTTCCATTTCTATCATCTTTCAAAATATAACATTAACTTCCAAATATTCTAAATTAACTTACATTGGGTGTGTAACCATACCATAGCTCATAGGGTGTCTTCTTTGTGTCCCTCTTCAATTGCACTATGTTCAATGTGTAGACAACAGTACTGAAAACTTCCCTATAGAAATTTTGAGTGATGCTATTCTCAATCATCAGTGTTCTTGCACAATCAACAATGGATCTATTTCTTCTTTCAACAATTCCATTTTTCTATGGTGTTCTTGATGTAGAAACCTATCTTTTAATTCCATGCTCATTACAGAAGTTAGTGAATTCATCTGAAATAAATTCCCCTCCTCTATCTGATCTTAAGCATTTCAATTCCTTACCAATTTTTTTTCTACCATAGCCTCATACCATTTAAAAATCTTGAATGCTTCTGATTTATCTTTTAAGAACATAATTGTCATCATTATAGAATAATCATCTACAAAGAGAATGAAATACCTATCACCATAGTAACTCTTTGTCCTCGTGGGTCCACATAAATCAGTATGGACTAATTCTAGAATTGCATTAGATGGGATTTACTCTTGAAACTAGACTTTGTCATCTTACCTTTTTGACAATTCTTACATATGATATGCTCGGGCTTTGACATGCTTAGTAAGACTCTAACTTTCCTTTTATTTCTTATCTTTATCATGTTGTCAAAATTCACATGGAATAGTCTTTTATGCTGCAACCATATGTCTTTGTTTCTAGCCATTAAAAAAGTGGTACTAATGTCATCAAGATAGAAAAGGTTACTTTTTCTGTTCACCAGTTTTGATCAACCTTCTTAATTCATTGAAGATCATTACCTTCTTATTTTCAAATGCTACTCGGTGAACTATGTTATTCAGTTGTGAAAGACTCAATAGATTATAATTAAGTGCTTTTACCTAGTAAGAATTTTCACATTTGATCAGGTTATTCAACATTATGGTTCATTTACCTTCAACTGGACAAGGTGTGTCATTACCCATTCTTACTGATCCACCATTATAGTATTCAAAAGTTTCAAACTTTTTTTTATCACCGGTCATGTGGTGAGTGCAGCCACTATCTATAATCCAAACATCATTCTTTCTAACCTTAGATATGAGTACAATCTCTACATAACTTTCTTCTTCGTCTGAATCATCCTTCATGACTACAAATACCATCTCAATGTCTTCATTAGATTTGGTGTCATTCTGTTCTTAGCTAGGTAACAAGCTTTCTTTCCTTTGTCCTTGTAGTCTCGGGTATCTCTTCTATCAAATTTTTGGTTGCCTCGATAATCTCTATTATCACCTTGGTCAAAATTATTTTCATATGTTCTTTCATTACTTCTATCATCTTTTCTTCAGTTAGGGCATCTTGCAGTGAAGTGTCCAACCTCTTTACAATTAAAACATACAAGTGGTAATTTACCTATTTATCTACCTTTTCCTCTCTACAATATTCTTTCCATTACTGATTCAATCTCATCAAGCCCTTGGTCATCACTATCACTTTCACTATCATTCCTCATAGTGTGTTTATGACTTGACTTACTTATTTTCAAAAAAGATTTGAATGCAGACTCTAAAGATGGTAAGACACTATTATCAAAGTTATTCATTTCAAATAAAATCAATCTACCAATCAGACTATCTAGAGTAACATTATTGTTTGCAACTTCTATCATTTATTGTATAGAAGATACTCTAATAGCATATGCAAGTAGTAAGGTTCTTAGGATTTTACTTACCACTGTCTCTTCTTCAAGTACACCTCCAACTCCTTGGATAGCATTGAGTACCTCTTTGATTATGCAACTATACTGAGTGATATTTTCTCCTTCTTTCATCCTTACATCATCAAACCTCCCTCTTAGGCTTTCTCCTTTATCTCTTAGTACATTAGCATCTCCTCCATGTACCAGCTTCAATTTATCCCACATTTTGTTTGCAGAGGTGCAGGTTTTGACATCTTCAAACTCAGCATCAGAGAGTGAGGAAGCAAGCTCTATCATCATGTAATTATGTTCATGCTTTTCTCTTAATTGATCAAGTGTGTGAGGTCCTCTAGGAAACACATATTTAGTATCTAAGTATTGAACAACATCATTTCCAATACCTGATAGGTGGAGTCTTATTCTTCTTTGCCATGATGCAAAGTTGTTTTTGTTCAACTTGGGCACATCTCGTTTGTTCTTCTTGTGATCTTTTGCTTGCACTGTTAAACTCCCTTTCTAAGAACACAAGCACTGATAGCAATTGTTAGACTAACTGAGAGGGGGGGTGAATTGGTGGGCTAAAAGTATTCCAATAAATCAATCCAAAAAACTAACACCATAATATTAAGCCTCTAGTTATCTTTAGTCCTACAAGATGAATGCCTTCAAATAATCTTAACAAATAACTAATGCTTAGAGTTCACTGTTAAACCTTATTCTTACTGTTTACCGATTATCAATATTTCATTTACCAAAATAGAGTAAATTTCTTAGTGTATACCAATCAATCCAGATTAGTTATGTGTAATGCAAAATACTAAAGTAATGACTCATAAACACATTAACACATGGATTTTTCACATGGAAACCGTGTTAAGGGAAAAACCAGTTGAGAGCAGTAGCCCAAAATTTTCACTCTTCTGAAGTGATCTTGGTGAAGATCCAACCATGTTATAGGTTATCAACACAGTGTTAGGTGTGACCTTGTTAGAGGATTTAAATAGAATATTTTGTCACTTGATATCTGGCATCCCTATGCTACCTTCTATGACCAAACCAAGTGTATTTTTTCAAATGGTATCTAGCATCTCATGCTATCTTCATGATCAAAATTTTTGATACTCCTTGGTATGTATCTCAATATAGAAAGGATTGTTAAGTCCTGCTCAGTTAAGAGACTTTCTGATCCAATGGTTAAATTGAAACAATAAATGATTTGTTCACATATACAACTATACTTTATAGATTTTTAGATCTATTGTAAGCTCATTATACCTTTCTGATCAATGTGTCTTTTCCATACCTTTGCTCCATTTCTTTCTGCTCGATGATGTTGTGCTTCTATGTTTCTCAGTGTCCACAAAAATCTTTATCTCTTTCCTCAGCTTGATTGATCAGGACCGTATGAACTTGTTCTTCACCAGTTTATCTTCAACATCCTCTTTCTCTATTCACTCCCCTAATTCATAATGAATTAGATTGTCTCTTTATAGAGATGATATCACCATTTCTCAGTTCTTGACATTCTTGATCTTGGCAGGATCCACAATTCTAATGAATCTTTCTTTAAAGCTTTACTTAAGTTTTATCCTGTAGATTTGTCCTTCACAACTGAAATAAACAAATTTAAATCTTTCACTTATCTCTGGCTTTAACTTGTCGATAAAAAAAAATATTACCAACTAGTTAACTCCTTCTTTAGCTCTTCTAGCTAAGTCTTTTGTCATTTTTTAACTTCAGTTCCTTTTGGTGTTTTAACTCTTTGTTAGCTTCAGTCAACACTTCATTTTTCTTTAGGCATCTCCGTCGGGGTTGTTTATCCATTGGGCATCACTGTGAAGTTTTTCTCGTTGGTAATGCTTGTGATTTTTCTCATTGGTAATGCTTGTCAAATTTCTCGCTCAAGAGTCATTGTGACTTTTCTCTCAGGTTCCTCTGTCCACCGGGGTGCACTGCCCATCGATGTTTGTAGTCACTTAGTGAATACTGGTCTTTTATGCATTATTGATAGCATAACCTTTATATTTCTAGTTCTCTGAAGTCTTTGACACTTTGTGTAATGCCCCACTAGGAAACCTGAGAGGACAAGACATAAAATATCTATAAGATGCAAGTAATATTTTTTTTTTGTTTAACTAAAATAATATTCATCATTGTACTTCATATCTCTAAAATAAAAAAATTACTTTTCTACAACTTGAATGCAAGATTTATTCAACTTAGGTCCTCATAGGTTCCCTAACATCTCTACTAAAGCAACATTATCTAAACTATTTACATACATAAGATATCCATTTAATTATGAGCTTAAAAGATCTACATTAATTTTAATGCACCAAGGTAAATTTCACTAACTTATTTCTTTCATTAAACATAAGTTAATCATCTAACATCATTATTCCTTTTAT
>MU223928.1:1037126-1054106 GCA_018584345.1 Thuja plicata | reverse complement strand
ATATATATATATGAGCTCAATTTTGGCATCATTGTACTTGTTTATATATTGCTTTAGATTTGTATGTCTTATGAGATGTTTCTTATATGGTTAGATGTAGAAATTTATGCCATGGATGAACATGCAAATGTTTATGTACATGTTTTATTGATAAATTCTATGAATGAAATGTGATGATAGATGTTAGATGGATACATGCTATGAATGTAATGATTTATGCTTATAATGGATGCACATGTTTATGGATATATAAATGCAAATGATTGTATGGAAATGCACTTTTCAGAAATGAATGTAATGCAATGAATGCAATGGTACTTATCATCTAATGCAGGATATTGCAATATACAATAGGTACTAACCAAAAGAATATGAATGAGGATCGAGAGGGAGGATCAGACACTTGTGCAGTCAAGAGGAAGCTAGGATAAAAGATGAGGACCTTTGAAGAATGAGAAGACCATGAAGAGAGCACCAAAACCAACACAATGCTAGCCTAAAATGCGAATGCAAGCCTAAGCTAAATGCAACCCTAGGACTTGGTTGTTGGACTCATTGCATAATTATCATCATCGAGTATTTTAGAACATCAGAGTCAATACAATCCTTACTAGTGCTGCTGTGACCATAAGAATATGAATATGACTTTCATCGGATAAAATGTAAGAAATGAACATAAGCACCAGGGCACAAAAACCAAGGTGACCTGAACATTGTTTCTAGTTTGATATAGTAAGAGTACACAAGTAAACAAACAAAGAAATAATAGTCAAGGAGATAGTTCCAACCTCCCCTTGGCGTACAAATAAACAAGATCGAGGGATGTGAGACTTTTCCACCTCAATGCAGAAGCTCTTATCACATACACCCTATTTATTTGACGTTACCGAATCATCGAAACCACACCCACAAGCAGTAGACAAATAAAATATCAGTGAAATTCATGAGAATAGACAACATACAAAGAAAGAGTCAATCATAGCTCAGCACATTTCAAGGTTTATGAATGTGCCTATGTTTCGGGTGTTGAAAAAAAAAACATTGTGCTTGTGAGTGCAATGTGTTTGATTGCTATCGAGAGATTTTTACGTGTGACATATCCAATGTGTGTTAAAAAACAAAGATGTGTCCAAAGAGATTGTTGAAAAACACTGTTTGATCGGGTGTTAAGAAACACCAGTTTGTGCTAGTAGATAGTTTTCCTTTAGACAAGATTACTAACTTGAGTGTAAACCAAAGATATGATCGAAGTGGGGAGCCATGCCCCCAAGTGATGAACGGATTGATGTCGAACATGCAGATAGTGTCAATGTGAGAAATCTCAATAATATAGCGACAGTAGGCAGACACAGTGAGAATCACTGGTGAATGACACAAGAAATATTCTCAAGCATAAAGATCAATGTGATATCTAGGCATCGGTAGGCAGACTTAGTGAGAACCACTGGTGACTGATGCGAAGAGGAGAGAGACTCCAAAAGATAGGACAATGCCCCTAGACTAGGAAGGTGCCCCCTACTGTGACCAGTTTCAATCCATGTGAACTCAAGAAAAATCTCAAAAATGACTGAGAGAAAATGCATGAGAAAACAAACTAAAGCAGGAAAGCACACTAAAGCGGGAAAGCAAGCAAGAAAGCAGGAGAGCAAATTGCAAGAAAGCCAAGAAATGTTGCGATAGATAGAGCCTTGTGAAACAAGAGGCACCTATTTACTAGGTTTTCACCATCTTGGCAGAAATTCTATTTTTTCTACCATGACGCCTGTTTACCAGGTTTTCATCAATGACAAATTTTCTCTTTGTCTCTTTTTTTTTTTGTATTTTCATGTTTTTTATTTTTTTGAATTTTTGAATTTTTTATTTTTTTTGTATTTTTATTTTTTTCAATTTTTTTGGTATTATCAAGGCACCTGTTTACCAGGTTTTCACCAAGATAATAGATACATCAAAGCACTTGTTTGCTAGGTTTTCACTAAGATGATCATTTTTAGGACATTTTGCAATTTTTTAGGATTTTCTCAGAATAAAGTATGTAAATGAGCATTCAGAAGACATTTCAACAGTAAAACATTTTTAGATGAAGAGCATTGATAGGCTCTTTGAGTTTTTCACCCTCTATGGTAGATAGCTCATAAGCGCTAGACCCAAATACTACAGTAAAAATATACGGACCAAGCCAGTTTGGCTCAAATTTTCCTTTCTAAATCTGTTGTTGTTGATTCTTAGGGTTCTTTCTCAAGATGAGATCACCCATTTGGAAGTCTCTTGGTCTAACCTTCTTGTTATAGCTTTTAGATATTCTCTTCTAATATGCTCATAGATGATCAAATGCCACCTTCCGATGTTCATTTAGTAGTTCAAGCTCTTGTAGCCGAGATATTCTTATATCATCATCAGTAATGAGGCCCTTAAGAGAGACTCGCAAGGTAGGAATCTCAACCTCAATAGGAAGTACTGCATCGACACCATAAACTAGAGAAAAGGGTGTGGCCCCTGTTGGTGTTCGTATATTGGTGCGATAAGCCCATAAAGCTGAGTTAATCTAGAGATGCTAGTCTCGTCTAGATTTGTGTACTGTACGATGTAGGATCTTGAGAATTGTCTTGTTTGAAGCTTCAGCCTGTCCATTACCCTGGGGATAATAGATAGAAGACGAGTGTTGAATAATCTTGAACTTAGTGCATAAATCTATTAGATCTTTGTTCTTGAATTGTCCCCCATTGTCAGTGATTATTGATGAGGGTACACCATATCTATAGATGATGTAGTTTAGTATAAACATGGCTACAAACTTGCCATCAGCTACACTAAGAGGTACTGCCTCAACCCATTTGGTAAAATAGTCTATAGCAATAATGATGTATTTATTTCCTCTCAAAGAAGATGGATATATCTGACCCACTAAGTTGAAGGCCCGCTGTTCAAATGGCCAGAAATTAATGAAGGGAATAAGCTCCTTGGCTGGAGCATGAATCAGATTACCATGTAATTGACACTGTTTGCAAGACTTAGCAAACTATGTAGCTTATTTCTCCATATCTGGCCACTAGTAACTGGCTCTAATAAGTTTACGAGCTAGTGTTAGACCATTTGAGTGAGACCCACAGACACCTTCATATACCTCTTCTAATGTGTGCTTGGACTCATCAAGTTCTAAACACCTAAGCAGGGTACCATCTAGACCTTGTCTATATAAGTCATTAGCTACGATGACAAACTGTGAAGCACTACAGATTAAATGACATTTCTCATTTTGAGTATGTGTCAGGAATAATTTGGTCATGAAGATAAGAGTAGATATGGCAGTAGCAAGATGAGTCATGTCCAATGACTGAATAGATCATCTGGGAGTCAGGGGAATCATAGGCAGGGTATCATAACGTCTCCACTAGGAATTCATGTTTGAAATCATTTTCTAGCATTTGTAACATAGAAGCCAGGGTAGCCATGGCATCAGCTGCTTTATTATCCACCCTTGGAATTTGCTAGAAAGTGACATGTGCAAAGTATTTCTTAAGGTTGTCAACCATCTTTTCATAGGGCACCAATTTTTCATCTTTTGTTTGATAGATTTCATTCACTTGATTGATAACTAGTTGTGAATCTCCAAAGAATTTAGCTCATCAACACGCCATTCAATAGAAATGTTTAATCCTTTGATCAAAGCTTCATACTTAGCAGTGTTATTTGTGCAAGGAAACATCATTTTGTATGCCTTTGGTAATGAATACCGCTGAGGTGTAATGAAAAAAATTCCAGCACCTGACCCTTATTGGGTGAATGATCCATCAAATAACATGGTCCATGTCTGATGTGTGAGAAACATGATGGACTCATCTAGGAATTAAATCCTTAATGGTTGATGATCTGTAATAGGTGTCTTGGCCAACTGATCTACAATCGCTTGCCCTTTGATAGCTTTTCTCTCAACATATTTAATATCAAATTCACTGAGAAGCATGACCCATTTAGCTAGTCTACCTGTGAGGGTAGCTTTCCTGAGAAAGTATTTTAATGGGTCAATTTTCATGAGGAGCCTTGTGGTGTGAGAAATCATGTAGTGTCATAACTTCTAGGAAGAAAACACCACTGATAAGCAAGCTTTCTCAATTATAGAATAATTCATTTCATAAGAGACCAATGTTCTGCTGATGTAATAAATTGCTCTTTCTTTATTATTTTGATCTTCTTGGGCCAATAGAGCACCCAGAGATGTTTCTGTTGCTGAGATATATAATATCAATGGCTTCCCCTGAATAGGAGGCATTAATATAGGTGGATTGGCTAGATATTGTTTGATCTATTGAAATCCTTGTTCACATTCTTTGTTCCATTCATAAGTCACACCTTTATGTAGATTTTTAGTAAATGGTTGTGACTTGTCAAATAGCTGTGAGATGAAATGCTGAATATATTGAAGCCAACCTTGAAGACCTCTAATTTGTCTGATATTGCAAGGTGGAGGCATTTCCATGATAGCTTGCACCTTTGTAGGATCCACCTCGATTCCCTTCGCGAAGATGATATAACCAAGTAATTTTCCTGAAGTAACCCCAAATGCACATTTCTTAGGGTTAAGACACAGTCTAAATTTTTCCATATGATCTAGTATAGGGCCTAGATTAGTGAGATGTGTCTTCCTGTCCATACTTTTAGTGAGCATGTCATCCACATAGTCTTCCATTGTCTTATGCATCATGTCATGAAATATGGTGGTGACAACTCTCTGATAGGTGGCTCTAGCATTCTTAAGACCAAAAGGCATAACATTCTAGTAGAATGTACCCCATGCACAAGTGAAAGCAGTCCTTTCTTGGTATTTTGGTACAATTTTGATTTGGTTATAGCCAGACAAACCATCCATTAGAGAGTACATCTCATACCCTTCTGTCATATCCACAATCATGTCAATGTTGGGAAGTGGAAAATCATCTTTTGAACATGCCTTATTCAAGTGCCTAAAGTCTATGCAGACTCTAATAGATTTGTCATTCTTTGACATTGGAACTATGTTGGAGATCCATTCTGTATAATCAATAGCTCTGATGAACTCAGCTTTTAGAAGTTTCTACAACTCTGCCTTGACAAGTAAAGCCACATTTGGATGCATCTTTCTAAGTTTTTGTTCGACTGGTTTCACACCTCGAGCTATTGACAAGTGATGCATGATGAGATCAGGATCTACACCAGACATGTTAGAGTATGTCCATGCAAAATTTATCTTTTTCTCCTTGAAGAAATCTGTGAATTCCTTGAGTTCTTCTAGAGATAATGACTTAGCCACATGAATAATGTGTGGATGTTCTTCTGTACCCAGATTTACCGGCTGAGTTGGCTCAATTAACACCGATGAGCGTTCCTGGAAATGACTCAGAAGCGCATCAAGTATCTCATCCTCAGGCGCCTTAGAGAGGTTTTCACCTTCAAATACATATTTTCTTTTTTACTTTTTTGGCTCTAACACTGCCACAATGTGGTTTTCACCATCAGAGCGCCTATTTTTTCTTCTTTTAATTTTATGACTAAGATACTTGATATCAGCCTTGGTCATGTTGACACTTTCTTCACTAGTGGAGGATGTTACAGGTTCAATAGCATGAAGGTGGTAGGCTAGAGCATAGTCATTCTGGAATGTAAGGACTTCTTTGGATGAGGTAGGGGAATTCCAATCTGTTAACTTGAGATGTTGGAGTGAAAGAGATGTGACGGGTTCAAGTGAATTCACGGTATAATCATCAAAAGCATTGAATAGTAAGCTGAGAGCTAAATCAATCTCATCCAAAGATGAGTTTGAATCCTTTTGACTCCTAGCGACCATAGTAGAAGCCACGTTAACATTTATAGACTCAAACTCATTAAACCTTTCACTAGACCCTTCACTTACGTAGATAAGCTTTTCATAAGATCCTTCTGACAAACTATCAAACTCATATTCATGAGAATCTGTGTCTGAACTCTGACTTGGGTGTTTGCACCATGAAGGTTTGAGAGTTCTTGCAACACCAACCTGTTCTTGTGCCAACTTCTCTTGAAACTCTAGTGGTATATATCATTCACCTTGGAAACTAGGATCTTGTAACACTTTCCATTGTTCATAGGTTAGTGCATCAAATGGAGTGGTTTTATCGAAATCACTGTCAGTCTCAATTGTATTGGCATGTGGTACAAAATTATCTGGCTCAGCAAAGAATGGTGCTAGGTCTAGAGGAATGTGATAAGGAAAGCAATCCTCATCGGAGCTATCTTCTATGTTGTCGACTGTAGCTGTACCTTCAGGTTCTAGTGAAGGATCCAATTTTGGCAAAAATTTGTTAATCCCTAGATGGAACAGGATCTTCTTAAAGCCTAAACCAGTTGTGTCTTTTGTCTTTTGACCTATAGCTTTAATAGGTTCAACTAACCCATTACCATTCACCCCTATTGGACCACTCCCTTTGTACACAAAGTGTTTCATAATCTTAAGACCTTCACTGTTGGGATTTAGTTCATGAGCTAGGGCAATCTATTCAGCTATGTTCTTTCCTTTGCAAAGCCAAGCTTTAATATCTCTTTCCTCATCTTCATCTTCTAACGATGTAGAAGCTCGTACAAAGGAACTATCATAAACTATCTCCAGAGGAGTAGAAGATATGTTGTTCTTAGAAGGTCTCCCATAAGAATAAGGAGATGGAGGTGGAGCTGCTAATGATAGCACGGGTTCTATTTGATACCCCCCATGCCTATGTCTATGATTTTAAAGATTTGTTCCATGTCTTTGAGCTTGGCATCACAAAATTATGTGTACTCTCTATTAGTCAGAACAAGACTATCAACTGACTGAGTGAGCGCATTACAAGAAGAGCCCATACTAGCAAGAATTGTCACCTCTGCATCTTGGAAAGGAAACTTAATGCACTGATGGTATGTAGAGGGAACCGCTTGCATCTCATGGATCCATGGTCTAGTACCTGACATGTGACATCTCTTTCAACCGGTCCAAGTCCAACCTGAATGGGTAGCACGACTAAACCTTTAGATTTTCTCTCTTCTTCATCATAGGCCTTGATAGTAATTCTTTTGCGGGAATCTATGTGATCTTTGTCATAACCTAGCTTAGCAAGAAAGTGAGTAGAGAAAATATTGAGGCCAACACCATTATCAATGAGGATGTGGTGGACTAGTTTTTTGCCAATCATGACTTCTATATGCAGAGGAGCATTATGTGGGTGACTAATTGAGTGATCATCTTCTTCTAAGAAGGACAAATAATGCGGTGAATTCAAGTGACCCACCATGGATTGAAACTGATCTAGATTGATGTCTTTGGGGACATTAACCTCTGTGAGGGATTTATCAAGAATCTTCCTGTGAGCAGGCAAGATCTTCAACAGCTCAAAGATGGTTATTTGAGTTTTGGTTCTTTGCAGCTAGTTTAGAATGTTGTAACCAATAGTAGAAGGTGTGGGGACCACTTTTGTGGTCTTTTTGGTAGAGCCAACAATAGCTTTATCTACAGTTTGTTTTGGTGCAAATGTAGTAATAGGAGGGTCAGGACCCTTGATAGTGATCTTAGCGTGGGACCTAGTAACAATGTTCATGCAATCCTGAGATGTTTCAGATTTAGATAATCAAGACCCAAGGCCTCTCAAGACAAATGGGGTCTTAGGCTTAGAAGCATCCCCACTCCCCCTGGTAGTAATCACATTACAATACTCCACTTCCACAGGTTCAACCATGTAGATGACATTATCATAAGTGGCATGTGCGTAGTTAACCTTGGAATTATTGTTCTTAGCATTGGGAGACTCGCCTTTCTCATGATGAGGAAAGGGATCTTTAAATGCCTGGTGATATGAATTATTGTTATGATTTTCCACAACGATAACTTGGTTATCAATCAAATCTTGGACTTTATGATGCAATTGAAGACAAGTAGTAGTCTTATGACCATTATTTTGGTGATAGTCATAGTATGTGTTGTTATTCCACCAATGGGGTCATGGTTGCGGATCATATAGACATTTTTCCAAAGGAGTGAGAATCTGATTTTGCACCAAAGTCTTGAAAACTACGTCCAACAGTTCTCCCACAGAAGTAAATTAACGCTTGGGTTGTAGGGCCCAAGGATTGTTGCTAGAGAATCTTGAAGGTTGTTGAGTGTTTGTTACATCCTTTTCAATAGCTTTGGTCGCTTGTATACTAGAGGTGAGATTGAAGACCAGTTTTGAAGGAGCTAGAGTCACATTATCAACTACCCCATCATTCACGACGTCCCTATTCTTGTTGACAAACTTCCCTTTATCTTTTTTGGAAGACAAGGAACCTTGTTTGTGTGTGATGAAAATGTGTCACACTTCTATGAATCATTCCATCCAAGATTGCTCAAGAATGAGGCCTCAAATATCAATCCATATCTCTCTAGTCATGGAGTGCAAACGTGTAAAATGGAGGCCCTCAGATTGACCTAGTTAGTGCCTATGCAAGTACACCATGAAATGAGAGATTCAATGCATGAAAATGAGATCTAATCTATATGATAACAATGCATAAAAGAAATTAATCTAAATTATAGCAATGCATGATTAATCTATGAAAGGAAATACAAATGCAAGTTTAATCTATGAAAATAAACATGAATCTAATCTACATGAATAGCCATGGATGCAAGAAGAAGAAGACAAGAAGAGAGAAGTTGCAATATCCAAGCTCAAGTGTTCAAATTCTCCTCCAAAATTGCTCTCCAAACCTGTAGCATAACAATACTATGAAAACCTAATATATGAAAATGAGAAGGAGAGATCTCCTTTTAAAGGAATGTGAACGGTTGAGATTAAGAGGCAAAAATCAAAGACTATGATTAAGAGGCAAAAACCCACCACTTAGGAAGATGTGAAGAAAAAGGGATTTTTATTTAATTTATTTCTTTTTTCAACAAATAAAGTGCTTTAAGTGGGAATTTTTATCTATTTAATTAAAAGAGGGGTTTTCTTTATAATTAAAAAAATTAGAAGAATTTTATTTAATTAAATGGGAGAAATTGAATTTAATTAAATAAGAGGAATTTTATTTAATTAAAAGGGAGAAATTTACTTTAATTAAATAAGATAAATTTTATTCAATTAAAAGGGAGATTAAATCTTTTAATTAAATAAGATAAATTTTATTTAATTAAAAAGAAAATTAAATCTTTTAATTAGATAAAAATGATCAAACCTTGGGAAATGTTGAAATAATTGAATAATTGAATTAATTACAATTTGATCAAGGAAATTGATTTGAATTGAAAATGTTCCAAAGCATTGATTCAGAAATAAGATAAATTGATAAAATGATAAATGGGGCCCAAAGTCTAGGTGACCATTTTAGGGTGCATACATTTGCCCCTCTTTGACAAATATGTGGTCGACTCAGGAACACATGTAGTCAAAGAATACAGTTGAAGTGTGAGGTCGACTTGGGATCACAAAATAACCCAGATGTGTGGTCGATTCAGGAACACATCAAGACAAAAATAAGCACAATTGAAAAAGACAAAGTCAACACCGAAATAAGTAATTGACATGTTAGAGAAAAGAATCTCAAGCAAGACTGATATAATTTATAAATCTGAATCAAAGATTGAAGTCTGATAGGTACTTCCCCCTCATGATTGAAATCGAAATGAGATAGAGGAGAAACAACAAATTCATAAATTTTGATCAAATCAAACTAAAGATAAGGTTCTTGATATAAGATGAAAGATATACGAATCACATAACCAAGGTAAATCATTAAGCATGAAAGATTAAGCCCCAAGGTTGAATTAGAAGAAAAGAAGAAGAAGAAGAAGAAGAAGAAGAAGAAGTGGGGTGAAAGCGAATGGAAGATAGAAGTTTGGAAGAGGTGGAAAGAAATGGAGAGAAGAAAGAGAATTTTCCCCAAAATCAATCAACTGTGTAAGATAGAAAATTTTGATTGAGATCACGAAAGAAGATAATGAAATGAAGATCAAAATGTGATCACTGTTGATTAAAAGTCCACAAGAAAGATGAAGGAAAACCCTCTCAAACTCATAATGCAGTCTAAAAATGCAAACTAACATAAGATCTAACAATGCAAGCTACATGAAAATGAAAAGGTGTACTTGAAATAGAGCAATTGTAACATAGGACTTTGTGTTCATCATTCATTAGAGAATGTTAAAGAACTTATTTTCATCATTAGGTCATTATTAATGGACATCGGAAAATCACACAATCATCACTAGTCACAAGTGCAACTATGAAGATATGAATGTGATTTATATCAGATTGGAATGTGGAAAGATTCTAACATAAGCATCAAAGACATAAAGGTCAAGATGACTGTGATGTTAGCTTACCCAATTTAATATAGAAAAACCACACTCGCATCAAGACATAGAGGCCAGGATGACTAGCAAAATGGTTGTGCAAAAATAGTGAAGCATAAAGTAGGAAGCAAATAAAAGCATGCCCCATGCCCCAAGTCCTCTAGCTATGCATCACAGAGAGACTTATTAGACAAGGACACTCAACAAAAATCAATAATAGTCAGCACACAAAGAAAAGATCATGACATATCTCAAGCATTAAGTGTTGCGTTAAAAAATTTAAGTGTGTTAACTGATACTGAGGTCCGAGAATAAGGATTGAATGCTCACAAGAAGGAAAGACCACATGACAAAACTAGGTAAGACCAAACCAATAAGTGTTGAAAAACAATCGATGTTAGTGGTTGTATTGAAAAATACAGTTGGGGTGGTGTTGAAAAACACCATTTGTGAGGCGTCCTAAAGACTAATGCATCCAAGAGACCAAAGCTAATATAGTTATACCCCCTAGACAAAGACAAAGACCAATTCCAGACCAAGGCAACAAGGACAAGGCATGATGGAGAAAGGCTAAGTTTTAAGGTCACGTGCTAAGAAATAGGGGTGCAAAGGACTCAAGTAGCACTCGTTTCTAGGTTTTCAGCACTTGGATTTTATTACAATTTTTTTCATTTTTTCATTTTTTTATTTTTTTCATTTTTTCTTTTTTCTTTTTTTTAAGACTTTTTATAATTTTTTTGAATTTTTGCTACCAAGGCACCTGTTTCCAGGTTTTGATCAAGGCACTTTTTCTATTTTTTTTATTTTTTTGGAATTTTAGAATTTTTTTATATTTTTTGGGATATAGAATTTTTTTGAAGATACATCAAAGCGTATATTACTAGGTTTTCACTAAGATGATCATTTTTTCAGGACATTTTCTGATTTTTAAAATTTTTGACAATATATTATTTTTTGGGGATTTTAATAGGATCAATAAATATTTACAAAAGGATACCCCTAGACAGAATGGGCATCAAACTCCCAAGCAATATCACATCGCGCAATCCCAATGTTTTAGCAAGGTGGAGGACAGGAGGGATTAGCAAGTTGGTGGAAGAGATGGAAGACATGAGAGTGAAGAAGAATGAAGGGAAGAAATCCTCAAAGGAAAAATCCTCAAGAGTACCCAAGCTAGGGTAAAGAAAAGAAACATCATGTAAAGCACATTTGGATAAGAAATGAAAGGCCAGTAGGAGTAGGAAAGGATGCAGTCCAAAGGAGCGGACATGTCAAGAAGCTTCATAGAACCGTGTTTTACTCTTCTTCTTTTTTTCTTAGATCAAGACCAAAGGGGAAAAGAATAGCAATAGGCAAAAATGAATGGAGGAAGATAGATATGAAGGCTAAACATGAAAGGAATGAAAGCAAGATCATCATAAGATAGCTCACAAGATAGCCCAAATGTTTGTGTATAGATTAACATTGTCAAGATCAAAGAGAGAATACATAATGGATGAAAGTTGTAGAAGAACTATGTATGATGCCTGATTGCCAGGTTTTCATTACGATACCTATCTGGCGCCACAAGGGAGTGGTTTTCACCATAGGAAAAAATTATTTCTCTTTAATTTATTTTTTTTCTTTTTCTTTTCTTTTTTTTTTGAATTTTTTGGAAGAAGGCAAGATTTTTAGATAATGCTCCTTGAAAGGATAAACCATGATATGCAAAGGATCCAAAATGATATGCTCAAAGATGTTGATAGGGAAAGGAGGATGGAAGAGAAAAATAGAGGATAAGGTTTTATGCAAAGCAAGTGAGGTTGGAAGATAGGAGGAATAGGTAAATGAGGAAAAAGAGTTGAAGGTAGAAGGATAGTGAATGGAAAGATTGTGAAAGGGTAGACGAAAAGGAAGGAAAGATCAACAATAACACACACCTTGAAGGGTGGCAAGAGGATGGAGGAAATGTGAATGAAGGAATACGTGAAGGAATATGGTGAATGGATAGTAGAGGTTACAGTTTAGGCACATGGAATGAAAGAATGTTTTTGGAAGAAGATGAAGTGGAAGTCTTTGGAAGATTGAATGACAACTTCACTTGTTTCTCAACATGAGACTCTTTCAAGAGAGACTTTGGAATCCATATAGTTGTAGGTTTTTCATTTCTTTTTGATGATTTAGAGAGGATATCTTCAATGATGGATTTTGGAACCCATACTTGTCTTGTAGTTTTCTTCTTAGATATCTATTTTGAATTTATGCCCCCATGTCGATTAGAGGAGACATGGTGATCTTCTTTTTTAGATGGATTCTTGTATTGCTTCTTTTTGTTGTATTGAACATTCAAGTTTCTTCCAAAAGACTTGGGACTTGTGGAGGAAGAAGAAGAATATGACTAGTTTAGATGGGTGGATGGATGAAAAGGATTCAAGAGTATGCATCTATGTTGATCTTGAGGAAAGATCAGAGATGGAGGGACATAAGGACCCAAGATGGATAATGAATTAGAAGAGTGAGGATGGGAAAGTGAAGGGACATAAGGACCCAGGATGGAAGGAAAATGCAAAGCCCTTAGTATTGGTGGAGGAGGTCCAAGGATGGATGTGGAAGATGCAAAAGGATAATCAATAAGTTCATCGGAATGTATATGACAACCAAGGACATCAAAATCTTTAGAGTGAGCATTAGGATTTTCAATAGGATCGTGAACATCTTGAATAGGAGCACCTTCTTCGATAGGATTGTTTGAAGCTTGGAAAGACTTAGGAAGAGTAGAAAGTGGAAGAGAACATGGAGTGGTAAAACAATAAGATGGAAGACTTTGATCTTGACAAGGATCTTTGGATAGCATAAGCGCATAATGTTTCTCTTGATTTTCAATAGGCTTAATATTGGAAGTAACAACACCATTTTTAATAACCTTAATGGAAGTATCATCTTTGGAAAATGTAAGTGAGGTAAGGTTATTTTGATTTTCAATAGGCTCAACGGTGTAAGTAGTAACTTGATCTTGCTTAGGAGAAGACTTAAGATATGGTGGAATGAATGAAAAAGGGTGTGCGGGATCAAAAGAACCATGACCCGGATAAGAGACATTATAAAGAGGATTGGATGACATGGAGATTTCTTGATCTTGATCTTTCTTTATGGTCTTTTCTTTATCATTTTTAGAGTCCTCTTGACATGGAGCCACTTATAAGGACAAGGAAGCATGTTGGAATTGTATGGGAGACTTGGGAAGAGATGATGAAGGATTAGATGAAGTAGGCATTATAGCATATGAAGGCTTAGGATTTTTATATTTGTCATTATTGGAAGTATTTGTAGCCAAGTGAAGGTTAGCTTGATTTTCTTTAAGAGGTAGCCCTTGAGGATAACTATAGGGAATGACATGAAAAACATTAGGATCTATGTCAAATAAAGGATTTGTGAAAGATATGAGAGGCTTGGAAAATTTAGGAGATGTATGCATATTGGAGGAAGTAGAGGATGGAAGGGAATCATCACAAAATGATGGTTCATCATTAACATGATCTTGCTTGAGAGTACAATCTTGATTATCAGCATGAGAACTCTTGGAAGAGTGATGCTTGTAGTAGCTACTTTTATAATTAGCACGGAAAGCTTTCTCTTCCTCAAATTTATCATCAAAGTATTATTCATGAAAATCATCAAATTCTCTTTCAAGTTTAGAATCATATGGATCACCATCACAATCTCTCCACTATGAACCCCCACCCCTAGTAAGTGCAAGCACATGATGAGGAGGACCCTTAGGAATAGAAGTGTCATAAGTATGACTATGTATTTCATCATAATAGCCATCATCAGAATAGGCATCAAAGTCATCAGAGGCATAATATGTGGGATCATCAAAGTCATAGTCATCATAAATAGGCATGTCATTCTTAATGGAAGAGGTATCACAAGGATTATCACATTGCTCATTATGGTATGTATTTTGAAAATAATTATGACTCTTGGGAGAAGGAGAAGAAGAACAAGATCGTAAAGAAGAGGAAAGTGAAGACCTAGTGGAAGGAGAAGATTTGGATGATGAGGAAAGATGAAAAGATTTAGAAGATGAAATATGTTTGGAAGAAGGAGATCGTTGTGACATGATCTTGTATATGACTCTAGAAAATGCATCTGACTCAATCACTTTTTTCCATATTTTTGTACTAAGTTCATCACCCATGCAATTTTTGGAGAAACACCACTCTTCAAATTGAGAAACAAGTTCGAGATCATCTATTCTCAAGAGAGGTTCCATAACAAGATATTTGAAATTCATGGTTCTAGAAGAGGAGAAATCAAGAATGGAAGTGATAGAATAGATGAAAATAGAAGAATACAGACTAGATAATAAGAGGAAAAGAATCAAGAAGATGTGAAGATCTTAGGAAGAAGAGGAAGAAGCATGAAAGAAGAAGAGAATAATGGAAATGGAAGACTAGGAAGACATGAGAGATGCGGAAGAAAGAAGACCAAGAGTCATTTCATGCAAATTGATACCATTTAAGTTCATTTGGATGTTGAGAAACATGTCATAACACTCTTTGGGGGGATACATTCAAGTTTTTATCACTTGGGAACTCAGATTTGTTCATTTTAATTGACCAACTAGATGCATTAATAGATTTTATCATGAATCAAGCACATAAGACATCAATCAGGGAGTTCAAGCAATCAATGTCTTCAAACAATGAGTAAGGGATAAAGCAACCTTGCACACGAACATAGATAGTGTCATAGTATTTCTACTCTATAAGAATGCTACTTGTGTATGTTCTCAAATGTTTTCCAATCACACACATAGTCCTAGAAAATAAAAAGTTGGTTTCACTATGGTTCTTATTAATGACTTGACTCTATAACTTTTGCAATCTCAAGTGGTTGAAATCCAATCCCAGTGCACCAAGTTTTTGACATAGTCTAAGAATTTAATCAATCAGGAGCTGCTGAGGAGATTTGACAACCCACAAGAAACTACACCCATGGAGATTTCTTCCACAAGGACATTTATATAGCGGTTGTCACTACCATGGAAAAAATGGATATTACTGCTTGAGGTTCCATCCATGTGGTTGACCTAATAAAGGGAATATCTACTATGATTAACCCTCTCTAACAAGGAACACTCACAATATGGACCACATGGGGACTTAGTTTAGATTCAAGGATTCTAGGTTTTTGATTCTCCCAAAAGGGAAAAGAGCATAATCCTCTAGCCTCTTCACCTCACCAAAACATAGCAAACATGATTCATTGACCCACTAATTTTAAATCACCTCATTCAAGGCTCACACAACAACAAATAACAGCAATCCCCCAAAGAAAGAAGTATTACCAAAAGTTTAAGTCCAAACCAAGTTGACCAATGAGATGAAAACAAAATCCTTCCCTACCTACAAGGGGATCTATCCTCAAGAAGAGCTTCACATGTAAAACAAGAAAATGAAGCCCAATCTCTCAAGATCACCACAAATAGTGTTCATAGGGCCTAAGTACTATGTAAAACATATATGCAAGAAAGCAAATCTAGGTCCATTTTTAGAGCACCAATTGGAAATGTGATCTATGAAAGCAAGAAACACTCAAGCTAAACACATGAGATGTTCATTTTAATTCCCAAAATCCAAATGTTGTAGAGATAAAAAAAATACCTCAAATCCAATGCAACGTGAATCATTTTGTTGTTTATCCAAGCAAGTCCAAGCAATCCCCACGAACTATCCAACAAGCAAGACAAGCAAACAAGATATGCAATATATATTCAACTTATGCAAACCCTAGGGTTAGATTTGAAAATCAATTGTTAGGAGCAATAATAACCAGAAAATAATCTAAATGACAACTCACATCATGCATTGAACCATGTGAAAAATAAGCGCAAGCTAATCATTAAATGCCCTTTTTTTAATTTTGATTTTTGACCTACTCAACAAGATTGGACTTATATGCCATGCATTCGGATCCTGAACCCTAAATACAGAAAAGAGACCCCTATTAAAAAATGGAGAGCTTTCTAAAAATGTTAGAATTTTAAAAATATCTTTTCATTTGTGCCCTAGGGATCCATTTTCCCAAAATAGACCAGTTTTCATAAATCAACCAAATGAGCTATTATATTGTATTTAAATTAACAACTCAAAGAATGGACCCCCTATAGAATTTAAACACCTTTCTGAAAATATAAAAATTTCTAAAAAATTCATTGATTTGTTCCAAAAATTAAGGTTTTATGAAAACTAAAGAAAAAATTATAAAAAATTCACAATACCTCAAAAAATTCTGAATTGTTCATTGGAGCTTCTATGATCTGTCACCAACCTTCAAAAACAATTTTAGACTGAAACAACAAGCCGTTTGGGAGATATGATCAAATCTTTGAAAATCTAGGGTTTTCATCTCCAAGCAAATCTGCATAAGGGTTAGGCTTGAAAAACTTCAATAAAATAACCATGTAAAGATTAGAAAATCTAAGATCTAAATAAAATGGAGGAAAATCAGGAGCATCATGCCCCACAGTGGGTGCCAAAAATGTGTGATAAAAATGTGTCACACTTCTATGAATCATTCCATCCAAGGTTGCTCAAAAATGAGGCCTCAAATATCGATCCATAGCTCTCTAGTCATGGAGTGCAAAGGTGTAAAATGGAGGCCCTCAGATTGACCTAGTTAGTGCC
>MU223928.1:990804-1009630 GCA_018584345.1 Thuja plicata | reverse complement strand
TAGATATTACATGTTAGGATCATAATGGAATGAATCATAGTTTCTTTTAGCATTTGCATTATCATTTTAGTATAGTTTGAATCTTCATTGATCTACATTTCCATTGCATTCAAATGGATAGCTTGAGACAAGCCTCTTCATGCTTGTTCTTGAGCTTTTCATTGCTTCATTAGCTTGCATTTTCAATCATTAGTGGGATTTAATATTGTGTTGGGAGAGCACACCCACATCCATCTCTAAGAGCACATCAACAAGGCATTGGATGCCCTTGTTCAAGCTCATCGGAGGTTGTGGTTTAAACCTTTGTTTTGGGATTTCATTTGAATATGCTAACCCTTGTTGAATCTTGCTATTTTGATCACTAATCCTAATATTTGCATGTTCTAGTGTTGTCTCTTGCAGATAGGTTTCTATCACATACAGCACGTACTTCATGTTGTTGTAGGGTCCATGTTGAATTTTCTATGCACTATGATATTTATCGATATATATGTTGTACTTTGCACACTAACAATATTTTGCAGGAATGTGGTCTACAAGCACCTCCTAAGTCACCAAGACAATTTACATTAAGTTTTCTATATAAGCAAGATGATGGGTGCATTTATTATAAGATGGTGTGTTTGAAAGGTTTTTCTCCTACATGTGGTGGTTTCCAATAGTTGCATAGATGCCCATCTAGATAGTGCATAGTAAATTGATAAGAAACAAGTTTCTATTGGAAAATTCAAGTCATTCACATTAGGTGTTAAAGATGGAAAAGAATTAAAGAGGTGTGAGTTAGTGAAAAAGGATATATGCGTAGCTGATTTTATGAATATTTTTGAAGAGAAACTAGTTTATGAGTACATTGTTCATACACATAGATCTAGGTGGTTAGATGAGAAATTCAATTTGTGTAAAGACATTTTTACCCTTGGTACTATTATCTCTATCATTGATTTTATTGAGAATTATACACTAAAACCTCAAAATAAAGTGTAACCTATGTATTACCACTCTACACAAGTTACAATTTTCGTACACATAGCATTCATGCATGCACATGATAGCATAGAGGAGGAAAGAAAAGTTATAAGAGAGTATCACTTATATATTAGTGATGATCATACTCATTTCTCAGATCTTGTGCAAGGATGCTTTATAGTTTTCTATGCCAGTTTAAGGGAAAGAGATGTAAGATACAATCATTAGATAATATGGTCGGACAATTGCACCCCACAATTCAAGAATGAAAGGATGTTCTACTGGTTGAGTAGGATGCATGTGATGAGTGGTGTGAAACAATTTTGGAATTTCACTAAGGAAGGGCATGGAAAGGAAGAGCATGATGGTGCAGGAGCATATGTGAAAGGAGCTCTTACCAGAGAGGAATTAAAGTACAAAGGTAGCGCAGTGTTAATAGATGCATAAATAATTGCACAATGGTGTAACTGTACTATGGGACCATGTAATGTAGGTAGGTATATGGTTTTTAGATATATTTTTTTGATACATGAAGCTAACATTGAAAATTATCTATATTATTGTACACTTATAGGATCAAGTGACATGCAATCATTTAGAAGTTCAAATGCAGGGTCATTAACTATTTATACTAGATAGATATCATGCCTTTTCTCTTTGTGTATGCATTTTTGAGGGATGAATGTGAATCAAGAGAGTGCATTGACCAATGGTCTTGTAGAGATTTTTAAATCCTTGATACATATCAACTTCCTAGAGAACTACAATTGAACCAGAGTGAAGCATCAGTGGATTTTGACCATGTATTTGACCTAGTTGAACCAAGTAATTTTTCAATTTATTACCTAAGTAAAATCTATTTTAAACTCATTTAATTACACTTTACATTGATTTTGGTATTAAATTATCCTTATATAAAATGTATGTCATGTATATGGAGTTATCACAGATGAGAACAATGAAGGAGTATATTAATTTTTGTGTCACTGTATTGAGGCCTAAAAGAAATTGACAACTACAATCATTGATGGAGATTGTATTTAGTACCCAAAATGCTTCTTTTTTGTGACAGAGGAATGGCTTAGAAGGAAATGTTGTTTTTTCATTGTATTGAGACCTCTTAAACTCATTTTATTACACTTTGCTTTGATTTTGGTACTAACTTATCATTCTATAAAATGCACGTACCCTATCAAGAATTCTAATGCCTAGTTTTTTGAGGACTTTGAGACACATAGACACAATATTCACTAATCTAACTTTGTTGTTTTGAAAATTGAGCAAAATCAAGTTTTATGGGACTCAAAACCCAAAGTTTATAAACCAGCAAAGTGAGATTATAAGAATAGCAGAAACGAACAACAACAACAAAAAAGAGGGGGGGATGAAGACACCCCTCAGCCAAAAAAACCTAGAATAAAAAACTAAAATGGACACAACATAAAGAAAGGTCACCTACTAGAAACCTTTAATACCTTAAAGGGTTTCATCCATGTTTGCATCTAGTTCTATCACCTTAGCCATACTGGCTTTAAGCTCCCAAATATCCTTACTAGACGAGGAGGTCTGGTTCATCTTAGCTCTTGTTCTTGAACTAGGACCTTTACCCTTGGTAGTAGTGGGCTGAATAGAAATAGGATTCTCCAGCCTGTTAACCAAAAGATGGAGGTTGTTAGCAGAGGCCTTCATACCCTCCTTAGAGTGCTCTAGCATATTCTCCAACATTTTTTCCGGGCATTCAATTCTAGATAATAGCATAACATAGGCTCAAAAGTCCTAATAATTATCATTATCTTTACCTCTATTATACACCGCGTCCTTCAAGATTTGGAGATTAGTTTTCAGTTCATTATTCTCCTCTCTGATCTTCTTAATTTCCTGGTAGGTCCATTTCCTCAAAGAGTAAAGGGCTTTATCTTTATCCGTGTGTAAAAACCCAATAGTATAATCCTCCTTCTCAAGCAAGTCACCTATAGTCATAGATGACTCTCTCTTAGCATTATCCAGGTTGTTCTCTTTCTTCCTTTCCTCTTCTTTCATAAACTCTTTAGCCATTTAAAGGATTTCATAATCTATTCTATTAAGCCTATCCTCTATGTAGGGTTTCTCTTCGTAAATATTTACATTCTCCTTAACATCCAAAGGTTGGGAATGGGGTTTCTCCATATTATAATCAAACTCCTTTACCACATTATCCATGTCAGAGTTCCCCATGCCATCCATGGGGTTGAGTTTCTTGTCTCCCTTAGCCACATTCTTCTTCTCCCTATTAGGCTTGCAAGTCCCATATGTATATGCTAAATGTGGCCTTCTTACTTAGCCATACACTTCAACATGGTCATTGTTCACCAGTCACATACAAGAATGAATATGAAATCATCCATCTTGCATGCCTGTGTGAGTCAACCTATTGCCTCCTATATGGCTATGGTTTTAAATAAGATCTTAGTGTTTGAGAGTCCAACAACCATAGACCATTACTAGAATGGAGGATTTAAGCTAAAATATAGTGCAAGATTAATCTAGAATGACATATGCAAGATTCATCTAAGAAATACGCATGAGATTAAGCTAGGAATAAATATGAGATTAATCTAGAAATGAGATTAATCTAAGAGTGCTTGAAAGAATCTAAAATAGACATGTTTAATCCAATAATGATATTACTTTATTACAAATACAAACTAAGATATGTGAGAGTTTAAATGCATGAAAATTATTGAATTGAAAATGCAGCAGCGATTTGATGAAACAATGAATTCTCTCCCCCTTTTTGAATGAGAAATGAGGTTCTTTTATAGGATGAGAGTCTAGTTAGAATGGAAAGTTTCCTTTGATAGAAATAGTGAACACCTCAAAATCTAGTTCAGATTAGCAAGTTTCCTTTGAGAGAAACAGTGAACTGTTGTCTTTTTGAGTGAAGGAAGCAGTTAGCTGATTAGTTGCACTTTTGAATTTCAGTCAACTCAAATTTTCCATTTCTGAACTGAAGTGAGGATTTTGGAGAGATTATTTGATTAAATAAATAAAATATGACCTCATAAATACATTTTATCAATTATTTGAATAATTAAATTCAATTATTGAAATGGGGATATTTATTTAGTAATCAAATATTATTTAATTCCTTTTTATGTGTTTTAGCTTAAAAGGGTGAATTTAATTTAATTAAAGTTCTAGGACTTTGTAATTAAATTAATTCAATCATAAGGTTTATTTAGCCAATTAGGAATGAAATATAGTATGTGATTAATGCAGATTTAGGGTTTTCTACATTTGACACTTAAGTTAAGTAAAGTCAGTCAAAACTTAGAATTGCCTAGTACAATAGGACTTTGATGATTCAGAAGGTTGACAAATGCAACAAAATTGGTTAGGGTTTCAATATGCCAATTTTGGGGTGTTACACCATCAAGGTCAATAACAATTTTTCTGTGATCACTCTGACTGGGATCAATATCCATATCTGTGCTACTATTCTCCAACTCTGCATTTTTTTGGTTAGGAAATCCTCCTACTCAGAATCCATAGTAGAGTCCTTAGGATTCTCTTTAGGGGAATCCCCTAAAGATGAGGTATCTATTCCACTAGCCAAAATCTCAGAGTTTTTACCAATATTCAAGGAAAAATTAGAATCATCATTCCCAGAAGGAACACCATTCGAATACTCATCCTTTGAGTTTCTCGAATAATTCACCAGCTCAACTTTCTTGGTCCTTGGAGAAAAGGATGGGGTTTCCACATTCCTAGTCATAGACTTCACATATTTGACCCTCTTCACAGAATCATTAGCCTTACCCAGATCAGGGTTGGTAATCTTCCTTTTTTCCCTAGGGATTTTACACACATTAACAGAGATTATCTCTCATATACTCAAAAATCATTAGAATGGGACCCTCATGATGAAAATATTTACTTGGGTCCTCCCTATTCTCAATTAGACTATGATACAAAGGATTATACAGGTCAAAAGGCTAAGAAATAATGATTTTATGATGAAAATGGTTTAAACGCATAAAATGATGAGACTGTGCGTGCTTGAAACGCCCTTCCAGAGTGATATATTCCATTAAAACCACAAGTATTTTACTTCACACCTCCTTGATAGTATTCAAAACATAGAAACCTTTCTTTTTAATAATTTCTCTTTTTCTCAGCCATAGACTTAGGGAATTTATTTACCACCATTTTAGACACCTTCCTATTTATGTAAAAGTTAATGCTAGATAATGGTAAACTTCTTACCTTTGCAATAAGTTCCATATTGAGATCAATGTATCTCCCATCAATAGTCATAGATTCGTTCCTCCAGCCAACAATGAAATTTTGGGTAATGCCTTTGTCATACCCGTGCAATTTATCTAGGTAGGGAAAAAGCTGACCCTTACTAAGATTTCTCTAAATAACAAGGTCCTCTTTCCACTTCAAGCAGTTCACATGATCTTCTCTATTCAATTCACCACCCATCACATTTTCTTTCATAGGAATAATGTTCATCCAATAATATAGAAAAGCCAAAATCTAGATTTTGAGAAAGAGGAAGAAAATTACCCACAAAGTGTGCAAAGAAAAGTTGCAATTATCACACATCACCTCTCTATGGAGGCCACCATAAGTAATGACATTTTTATCCCTCTACAATATTTCCATCATTATTATAAAATCTTCCCTCTTTACTATTAGTCTTGTCAAAATTAATAAGACTAATATCCTCCACATTGAGGTTCGATATATTATGCTAAGTCATAAGAGATTCCAAAACAACCCCTTTATTAGCGAACACATCAAAAACTTTATTTGACTCACGAAAGGAATGAGAGATATAGGAATGATTAAAGGACCCAACAATACCTTTATCTTTATTAATCACATTCTCTATAGACTAGGAAACTTTGGATTTTCCTTTAAGGTAGTTTATAATATTTAGCGAGTCACCTTCCAACCATACATTCAGATAGTTTAGATGTTTGGCTAGGGATAGAGAGTAAAACGACCCAAGAGCCTCAACCATATGATTGGATTGGGATCCAATGGGAACATCTATGTTCATATTGAAGTTACCTCTGCAATCTTGAATGATGCCACCACAGCTAGCTTTACCCGGGTTATCTTGGGCAAAACCATCAAAGTTCATTTTAACCCAACCCTCGGGGGGGGCTAACCAGTAGCAATTTTCCCTAAAATACTTCTTGTCATCTTTCAAGCTAACATTCTAGAAATCAACTTCCATCCCCAAGCTCTTAGGATATTTTTTATGCGAAAGAAAATTTTCTTGAATACTTTTAATTATAGCATTCACAAGAATCAAAGGAGATCTTTGCACTTCCCGAAAAATCATTTTATTCCACTTGTTGGTACTCAAATTAACAGATTGGATTTCCTATGGACTTTCCAATCCAATGATGGGAAACCCAGATTGACTTGGCCAACTAACAAGTTTCAACCAAGATGAAGTTGAACCTTCTACAATTTTGGCTCTGCAAAACCAAGGCTGGTAGGCCTATACCTTGACTTCTCCTTCAAGGATTTTTATAGCAGATGAGACACACTTCAAACTTATCTCTCTCAAATATGGAAAGGTACTTTGAAATAAATCAAATAATAATCAATACAACATAAAATTGTAGAAACAGAATGCTTTATGAGATTTGTAAGAGTTCTTTAAAAGAATGTATAAGTAAATGAATGCTATAATATCTCAACAACATAAAACAATGAACCAAATGACTATATTCAACAATGAATTAGATCAATGCCTATATCAAATTGGGTAATATAGTTAATCCAAATTCAATCCTATGTACAACTTTGCAAGATAGTATCAATACTATCAACTATTCAAATGCTTTGGATGTTCAGAGATTAAGTCTATTTATATCTTTGTTAGTTCAAATGAATTTAACTCCTATGGTTGGGAGACCAATTTAACAAGAAGTCAGAAACACTAACTTTTTACAAACTCCTTGATGATTAAACAACGATATAAGACATTCAATATCTCTACACAAGCATATCTAAAATAGAAATTGAAATTCCTTCAATAATTGCAAAGGACTAACTAAAATGAATTGAACCCTTTTACCACAAGTGAGACAAAAACAACTTATCTTTTATTGATTTTGAAAAAATAGTACATTTTAGTCCATGTTGTAGTTGTGATCAAAACTAGAACAAAATAATTGTATTGTAACCCCTTTCACATGGTCTTGGAATTCCTATTTTTATAAAGTCCAAGGAATGCATACAAGCTTCAGACCAATGTGTCTCTTGATAACTAAGACCTAATCCTAAGATCAACAAATGGACATTATTTATAATAAAGGAATGATTATCATCCTTTGGAAAGTAGTTAATTGACCAAAAGGAATCAGAATAATGGTCACTAACAAATCACTTCTGATCTATTAGAGACAATTCAAAATAGTGATAACTTATCAAATCCTTAATATCATGTCTGATATAATAATGATTCTACATTAGTCATCATGATACTTTGACTGCATTCACATCTATATATTTCTACTTTTGATAATGGATATCATTTTTGGTGTTTCAAAGAGCTTTATCAATGATAAAAGAAAATGTAGACATCATCAACCACCCTCTAGTATCCTTCATGACCATGTGTACTACTCAATGAATGTCTGCATGTCTTTGTCTTTCTCTGTATTTCATGAAGATCATACTATCCTATCAGTGGCTGGATCCATGTTTCACCACCTTTGAAACCCTGTCAGCTTGTCATGATGCCTTAATGAATAACTTTCACTCATCTCTTGATCAAGGGAATATGCCAACTGTCGATCTAAATTGAAGTTTCACCATCAGACGAATATGTGCAAGAGTATGAAGTAAATAAAAAGACTGCAAAAAGACAAGCAATGGCTACATTTATGAATTTAAATATGAATATAAAGGTTGAGAGATATTAGAGTTAGATAATAGCATAATTTATGAGATAAAAAAACTACGAACAATTGAAGTGTAAGAGATACTTCCATGATTAATTAGGTATGAAAATTAATCTGCAAGTTAGGGTTTCACTAGTGGATCTTTCTAGGGATGTGTGTTCATACTTGGACACAACAAGAGCTTATTTTTCTCTAGAGAAGAAGACCAAAATAGAAATAAAAGAACAACATCAAAGAAAATAAAATAAAACTTAATGAAGATGTAGAGTTAGAAATACTTCCTATTTTAAGAGAAGAATGGTTTTAAATACTAAGCATGAGTTGGGAATTCCTGAATATGACCTTCTGTGTCTTGTAACAAATAGCACTTTTCTCCCACATTATCAAAAATTATGTAAGGTCCTAGCCACAAAGATTCAAATTTACCATGCTTCCCTTTATCTTGATCTTTGGAATTCTACTTCAACACCCAATCTCCCTTCTAAAAGTTCCTTTCCCTAGTTCTCTTATCATGCAAATTTTTCACTTGCATCTACTTCTTCATATTCTAACTTTGTGCATTTCTTCTAAATTCATCCAATTCTATAAGTTGATACATCCTATTTTCCATGAAATTCATGTCTTCTATTTGTTCCTCTCTAACAAAGTTATATACAGGAAGAAGATTTCTCAATGGTAATCTAGCCTTTTTTCCATAGACCAATTCATAAGGAGAAAACTCTGTAGGCTTTTTGACTATTATCCTATCTTCCCAAAGTGCCAGAGGTAATTTGGAGTCTCGTGCTCTTTTTTTATTGCTCAATATTCTCTTTATGATTTACAGTATATTCTTATTACTTGATTATGCCTGATTATTTACTTTTGGATGGTAAGGGGAAGAGTATGAAAAATTAATACCATAAGTACTAAAAAAATTAGAGAACTCCTTGGATCTAAAACACATGCCATTATCAAAAAAAATCTTGCAAGGAACACAAAACCTTGTTAGTATATTCTCTACTAAGAATTTTATTACCACCTTACTTCTAGCTTGTCTAGAGGGTATGGATTCGACCCACTTATTAAAGTAATATGTTGCAACTAGAATCTATTTTTTTTGTCCATTGGAAGCATCATAAATTTTAACCAATGAAATCTATCCCCCACATTTGGAATGACTCTTTAGTTGAAAAATTTATGAGGGGTAACACACCATCATAATTTAATTTCCTTGAGAACTTTTGAAAAGATTCACATTTTCTAACATATATATAATTATCCTTAAAACTATGTGGCCAATAATACCCAACATGTAGTATCTTATGTATAGTAGTTCTTGCTGAGAAGTGACCACCATATACTCCATCATGTAACTCCTTCAATACTGAATTTTCTTGGTACATATCTAGACAGAATAAAAGGATACCTTCTCTATTCTTCTAATATAAGTCACCTTGTATCAAAACATACCTAGATTCTTGTAACTTTATTGTCCTTTTTTATTATCATTTAAACCTTCTTGGCATTTCATGTGCTTAAGGAAATATACTATATCAGTATACCAAGGAAAATTTTCAATACTTACTACTGATTTATCAGTGCTCACCTGATTTATTTGAACTACCTCAAGATTTGATTCAGCCATAATTTTAGCAAGACTATGTCCTCTGACCAAATTTTTTATTTGGATATCCATGTCAAACTCTTGGATATGATTCACCCATCCGCATCTCCTTCCTGTAACCTCTAACTGCTTAAATATATATTTAATTGCTGCATTTGGCACATAAGCTATAACTTTAGCTCCCACAAACTATGGCCTAAAAGATTTCACTGCTTTGACAAGGGAATAAGCTTGCTTCTAGTTTATGTCATAATTTAATTATGTTTCTTGAAGAGTTTTACTAAAAAATGTTATTGGCTTCTCATAGCCCTCATCATTTTTGTGTAACATAACAACAACAATAGTATGATAAGATGCAAAAGAAAATATCTGAAAAGGTTTGGAAAAATCATGGGTCTTAAGGATTGGAGCTTCCTTGATTGCTTTCTTAATATTAGCAAATGCTTCTAGGGTTTCTTCCACCCATTTAATTTCTATACCTTTCTTTAGAATCTTAGCAATAGGATTAATGATCTCTGAAAAGTTTGGGACAAACCTTCTTACAAAATTTATTTGTCCAAAAAAGGATTGGATTCTTTTAACATTCTTGGGAATCTAGATTTTAGCTATGGTTGCAATTTGTTCAAGGTCTATTCTTACATTATCCTTTCATACAATGTGCCCAAGTAACTTCCCTTCAGTTACTCCAAAATGACATTTATTTGGTTTTAGAGATATCCCATATTCCAAAGATCTTTTAAAAATATTCTCCAAATGATTTCAATGCTCTTCTACCCTTTTTGAATATGCAGTCAAATCATCCTGATATACTACCATGATGAGATCAATTAGACCATCATAATCCACATCCATTTCTCTTTGGAAAGTTTCTCCTACATTAGTTAACCCAAAGGGCATCCTTGCATAAATATTGGTTCCCCAAGGAGTGGTAAAGGTTGTCTTGCATTGCTCTGACTCTTTGACCTTCACTTGGTTGTATCCTAAGAATCCATCCATCATAGACAATAATTCATTCTGAGTAACCTTCTGTAAAAGGGCATCCATATTAGGCATTGCATAGTTATCTTTTAAAGATGATATATTAAAGTTTCTAAAATCAACACACAACCTTATATATCTATACTTCTTTCTAATTGGGACCAAGTTTCATACCCATGTAGAATGTCTTATAGGAATTAATATTCCTTCATCCCTTAATTTGACAAGATATTCCTTTTTTTTAGGAGATAGCATTGGATTTATAGGATTTTGTCTTTTTTTAAAAGGTTTTGCATCTAGTTTTAGAGGGATTTCATGCTGAAATAAATCTTCTTGGTATGCCTTAAGATCATCATATGACCATGCAAAGATATGCCTATGTTTTCTTAACAAAGTTATCAAATTATCTTTGATCTTAGGAGTGAGCTTCTTGCCTATGTATACTTCCTTAGGAGTGTGATCATTTCCTAAGTTAATATTTTTGAGTTCTTCACAATTATTACTTGTCTTACTCATTTTAAAAATTTCTTGTTCATCAAAAACTCCTTCAAGTGCAACCAAGCCTCTGGGAATCTTGTTTTTCTTTAAATACAAAACTTCCTTTCCAAAAAAGGTCTCTTTTCCATCCTGATCTTCTACATAGACATTCTAATATATGTATTGATCCTCATATTTATCTTCATTCACCATAAATTTTAGATGACCTTTGTCATCTTCAAATATTTGCCAATTCTGCACATTGTCAGGAACTAATGGTTTGTTTTTCATCTCAATATGCACAATCTCATCAAAAGGAACATTAACCTACTTGATGGATACATTATCCAACAATTTTTCAATGGAATTTTCTTATATTTCTATCCATTTGATTGATAATGGATCAAAGCATTCAATTAAATCTATTACCAAGTTTCTATATTGCTTTAATCTACGATTTTTGGTAATGAATTTATTTCTGATTTGAGAAACAATTAAATCAGAGTCACAATAAACTGAAACCATAATTATACCATATGATTTTGCAATATTTAAACCAAGGATTAGTGCTTCATACTCTGAGATATTATTAGTACATTCAAAATTTTGTAAGAAATAGAACTTTAAAATCTTTCCACATGGGGAAAACAAAAGTGATCTGAGCACCATTACCTTCCTTACTGCATACTCCATCAAAATTCATTTGCCAAAGTTCTTCCTAATTTTCCTGCAAATGCACTCCAATGGGGCTATTAATTTTTAGTGTTGATTTAGTAATACTCACCTAAAAATTATCCATGTCCAAATGAAAAATTTTTATTTTTTCCATCCTAGTGTCTTCATCGATGATATATGGAGATCTTGGCTACCTATTAATTCTTACTTCCCTAAAATCCAGTGGAATAGTAGCATAAGACAGATCTAAATTGATATGACCACCTACTAAATTAGACCATTGTCTAGATAAAATAATTCCATAATTAGCAGGCACTTCTACAACAGTATTATCAATTTTATATGACATTTCAGGACAAGCAGGAAATTTAAATTCCACATCTTTCATAGTAACAAAAATAGGTATAGATCTATTGTCCATAGCATAAAATCTTCCATAAGTTGTATAAACCTTCATTCACTACAACATTTGGGGTCAAATTTTGACGCCAATTTGCGACGGCGCTACCATTTGTGTGTGATTTTTGTATTTTTTTCCAAGTGCCCCCGATGTTGTCGTAATAGCGATGATATCATCCTAATTACGACACCCTCTTGATTATAAAACAAAAACAAAATAAAAATAAAGTCTCATTTGTGATCAAGTTGTGCATGCGAGCAGAAGAGGGCCCTAATTAGTAAACTATACCATTGTGTGAAGAGGACTCTTGTTGTATTGAATCCAGAAGTCACAACTGAAGAATCCAACATCTCGTTCATCACTGGTTAGCACTAGTGTTACCCCCGGGTTTGTAATTTAGATGGTTTCCTTCATGTTTAGGGTATAAAAAATTGTAATTTCTAATTTTTTTTATGTTCAAATTATTTCATTTGCGGTAGAAACATATTGAAAAGTCTTTTTTTTATTCTATCAGTGACTTCAAGTATAAGATCAACAAGCCACCATGTACTCATCAACAAGCCACTGCATACTCACCATTTTAGGTATGTCTTATTTTTTAGCCTTTGGTTAAGAGCATATTATATGACTAGAGGTGTATACCCTAAGATGGCCTAATTGATATTAGTCAATATGATGATCAAATATGTTAAGATTTAGAAAGATATATAGGTGAGTAACAACATTTTGATTATTTGGCCAGCGTTGCAAAACCTAATCCATATACTAATCATTTTTCTATTGAACATGTCAATTAACCATGCGTTTCCATATCTCATCTCTTGCCAAGTCCATGTCACAATTCTATCCCTGAGCAACCTGAGAAATTTGGTGTTTGATATCTCTATCATTACTATGACTTGTGAGGCAATATCAAAGTGTGTGTCTCTTATACGACTCAGTAAGATTTCTTCTTACCCTATTAAAGATCTCATTATTTCTTACTTTCCAGATGTGCTATAAATATTCAGTAGTAAAAGAAATCAAAAATAAGCTATGTATATTTTTCATGCCTCCAACTTAGCCAAAACAATCTCAATACAAATATTGTTATAATTGTTACTCCAAACACGAAATCCATTACAAATCATATAGCAAGTATCTTTAGAAAAGAGACAATAAAAAAAAAAGTGTCTAATGATATTAGTTTTCTTACATATAGAGCACAAGTAAGAATTAAAACCATGCATTTATATGGCATCCTTTCGAGGATCATTAACCACCTGAAACAAGTCTTTTAAGTTTCCAAAATGTTAGTCCGTAATATTATAATTTTAGTTTCTTAAAGTGTTTTTGCAATATTATATTCTCAACATTAATATTCCAAGATATATTAGCATGCTCAAATATAATAAAGTTGTTAGAAAGAGTTTTGTATATGTCTTCAGCTTTAGTTTTGCACAAAAGGGATCCATTAATCCATTTTAAGGTCCTTGAAATGTTTCTATTCCCCAACATAGATGATAGGAAAGTTTAAAACCATACAAGCTTAGTATAAGTCTTCCAATTTGATTGAGGCATATGGTACCTCATGCAAAGAGTATCCCAATCCAGTTTCTAACCATTACATAAGATATATTTAAAGCATTTGATGTCAAGTCAGGGATGCTTTTTGGTAGAGAAGCCTTATAATAGTGCAATTTTCTTTCCCTTATGTTCCAAGTTCCACTAGATAGACTTTGGTCCATAAACATTTCTTTTATCTATTAGAAAGAAAAATTTAGTAGCTTATCTCGACTAAGGTCCATGCCTTAGAGTCTAGAATACATTGGGTCATATGCAGATAACTACCAGGCTACAAGTAAGGAGGTCACTAAGAGATATGTTCTTCCATTGTTTGGCACCTTTTGGGACTGCCAAAGAGATTATTCTTTATTGAACCCTTCCATGGTTCAACCCCTTCAATAGCCCTAAAAAATCCACTTGACAACAAGGGCTATCCCTTGCTTCCTCAAGTCCTTTAACCCCAGACCACCAAGCCTATTTTCCACATAGCACTAGTCCCATTTGACCAAGTGCTTCTTCTTCTTATCCTTACCATCCAATGACAAGAATGCTCTAATTTTTTTCCAAATGTCATTGATTTGATAATTAAATACACATGAATAACTTCCAAGATGGAAAGTCAACAACCACCATTGGAGGGAAAATGGTTAGGATTTAGCTATCAATAATTATAGATTTCATAACTTAGAATAGATGACAATACAATGCTCAAGAGCCCCATTTCTTCTTCCAAAAATGGTAGAATTTCTTGGCCAATGATATGTGGCTGTCATGGAGGACTTTAGGGAAAAGTAAAAGTTTTTTAGGGATATCAATAAGACCATATTGCTCTCATTTTGTTGAAGGTATAAATTGTGTTATTTGTAGATTAAAGTTCAACCGATATGAAGGAAATGAAAAAGACAGGAAAGACTATGGTACAAATAACCTTGATGCCGGAGAAGAAAAAGATTAATCAAGGGCTATGATTGCATTTGAGAACTCATTTTTGGCAAATGAAAAACTATGAAAAATTGATTAGTAATTTTGGAAGGATAAATTAGTGGGGCAGGAAATGAGAGAAATCAATGGGAATGCCATTTGAGAAATTAGGGTAATTATGACACAAGAGGGAAAAGTGGGATGGAGAGAAATTAGGGGGTTGACATAAGTTAATAAATGAGAGGATTTTAATAATTAAATTTAAGTAAATTATCCAATTGATTAAAATAAATTAGTTAATTATGGGAAAGAGGATAAAGAGGTTCAATAAATATAATTTATTTACCCAGACACGAGATCTTAGGACAAAGGGGTAAATTAATAGTTGGTTTCCCATAAAGAGATTAATCAATCTACATGATCGTTTAATGAGACAAGTGGCTAAGGGAAAATTGATAGGATATGATGCAATTAGAAGATGAACATTAGTGATTAATTAAATATTTTTCATTATTTAATTAATGTAGGAATGACACAATGGTGACAAATAATGAAAACCAAATGTGTGACATAAAGGAATAGTTATAACAGTGGCACAACAATTTTAGAAGGTAATGCTAAGATGTTAAAAATGTGGCATCACAAGTGTTGCCTATTTTTTAGAATCTATAGAAACAATATTGGAAGAAGGATAAAGAAAAAATCACAAGAAATAATGAAAGGGAAATTGAAGAGAAAAACTAAGAAATCAAGAAATTGATGGTCAAAATTAAACAAATACGTGATATGACAATTTAGCTCATGAGTTGTATGCCACTCACTAGTATTTGTGCCTTATTTCTATGGGAGAAATTTCTACATATCTAGTTTAGTGAACTAATAAATTATATTCCCATTTTAGTAATTACACCAAGGTTGTTTCTACTTTTTTCTTACCTAAGGGCCACCATTTATATTTAGGTTAAACTTTGTGAATTTTATTTGCATGATAAGTTCATTCCATACAACACCACTTTGAACCTATTGATGTTTCTAGGAGATGTTTAGATTAGAGAAATTGCATCATTGATTATAAATGAAGATCAAATAGGTTCATTGCTACCAAAATACCATGAAAGGGAGAAGTTTATTCCCCTTAGAATTAGGGAAGAGGCACTGGGCGAATGAAATATCTATGAAAATAAGTAAGAATCAGTGGTAACAAGTATGAGTATGAAATATCTTCATTTGACTAGCATTATGTCGATAGGAACAAAGTTCACTATGACCAGAATATAGTTTATTGTGACAAGATCAAAATTCAAAATGACAGGAATTTAGATATGTAGTGAATATTTTGACTACTTCCCAGTCTGCAATAGATTAACTATGATGACATGAAGGTTAGACACAAATTGTTATCAAGCTCTGCCTAGGGGGCAGTACCCTTAATATTTCTGAAAAAATAACTTACATATGATATAGGAGATACCTCTCCATTTACAAAACATATTACTAAATCAACTAGGCTACCTAACTCAATGATAGAGGTATCCAATCCCTTTTCCAATAGAAATCAGACTAACTACTACCTTTTCTAGGAAGAGCTTATCATTGGCCTTATAGAAAGCCTCGAACTTGCTCATATCATACTCTTTTTCAGTGAAGATCTTATACAACGCCCAGGCCTACTTCATAGGATTCTTTTTCCCTTTCACTTCTAGACAAAAAAGTCCTAGCATACCTCTACCAGAGAGATTGGTGTCACACAAATCCAAAGCATGAGTCACCAACAGATAGATCTCATCTGCAATCGTTTGGTAGATCATGCCATTTGCATGCACCACATGGCCTAGAACTTGGATGATGGGTTGAAAGAGGTTGAAAATGAGATTTATGTAATACCCACTCATGTTTTTCTTTTTAGTTTGTGATGTCGTACTCTTTTAGGCATTGGTTTCAGTTGATTGGCCGAATTCTTTTAGGCTTCTTTCATGAGAGCTATTATTATTTCAGTTGATGGTGATTATTGATTATGGTGTAATGGTTTTACCTTATGCATAAATAGATGTGATAATATTGTCATGTTGATTATTATATGTCAATTTCAGATTATGATATACTTACCCCATACTTGCATGTGTATGGTTATTTATATGTGGATGTACTTGCTAATGTGTTGTTATGGTAGAGGAAGGAGGCATAGTTACTTGCTTTGTGAGATCCACATGTTTGACCAATCCCTATCATTGTTTGCAATATTATGTTGCATGTACATGTGTGTCTTTTGATGACAGGATTGCAGGTACATGGCATTGTCTTCCTTGAATTGGCAGGAGTGAGCGTATCAATAAATATTCATCTCAATGGTAAAGAGGGGAGGTAACATACAGATCTGAGACCCTAACCTAAGCCTAAATCATCCTAATGTTGGATGAGTTTCAGTATGACTACCCTATCCGAATTCATCTAGGTTGATAGAATTCGAATACCCTTTTCCTTGAGTTTGTGTTTTTTGCATGTGTTTGCTTTCAGCTAATTTTTGGATTATTGAATGATTTTCCATATTCTATGATTTAATAGATTATAGTTGAATTAATTATTTAATTATATCCTAATTTTATTTTAAATAATTAATTAAATTGAAATATTTGAATATTTTGATTTAATTAAATATTTAATTGAAGACTATAGTAAATGTGCTTATATGATTAATTAAATAATTAAATATTTGGTTGCATGTATTATTGTGACATAAGTATTTAATATATTTAATTAAATATTTATTAATTACATGTGCATGAATGTGTTGAAAAGGTATTTTCAAATTTAAATATCTCAACTTGAAATTAGGAGTCAAAGTTGAGTTGTGGCAATAAAGATATTTTTATTTATTTAATTTGGATTTACTTTCAATTTTGAGTTGAGTTATTTTAGGGATTGACTTGGGAGTTGTCATCAAGCTTTGCATGATTAGGGGAATTTGAACCTCCTTAAGGGGAATTGGTCATTCATTCTCTGATAATAGGTTTTTGGATTTGGAGGAGCTCTTGGTGAATTTGAATTTTTTAAAGGATTGTGGATTGTTGTTGTTTCTTGTTGCTTTGAGGATTTTAGAATTTTTCTTACTTGTGTGTGTGCTCGGATCTTCATAGTTTCCAGATCTGTGGTTGAATTGTGCTTGAAGAGTTTTTAGATTTGCTTCCATATTCCAAGCTACATTCTTCTATTTCTTGCATTGGAATCAAGGTAGGTTTCATTTGCCATGTATGGTTTCAATTTTGTAGATCTGAGGTTTTCATTGTTGGATTAGTGCATGTTTGTTATTTTGGCTTTTAAATGGCTTTATTGTTGTTTATATGTTTTTGGGTGTCATTAGAACCTTAGATCTGAATTTCTTTCATTCTATGTATTCTTAGCATCGTAGGGTTATGCTGTCGAAATTTCAGAAAGAAATTCTCTCTAGATCTCTTAGAAAATGAAAAAATTAATCTTTTGCATAGTTTAAACTATAGAGAAAATTAAATTTATGTTTTATTGATGTTTTGATGTTTTCAGAGTTTATGAGAAGCTTAGATCTGTCATTTTCATGTTAATATGGTTCTTAGCATAGTACCCTTATGCTGTCAAAAATTTCGTGAAAAGATCTCTCCTTGAAGTCCTTGAAATAAAAAAATTAAACCCCCGCTATAGTCCTAACTATAGAAAAATTAAAATGAATATTTAGCCTTGTATTTACTAAGAAAAATAAATAAATTAGTTGGAAAAAAATCCAACTCTCTGTATTTGATACAAACTGGTGTAAAAATTTAAAAAAAATTTAAATCCCCTTTTTGGGATTTTTCGGTTTTCAGAAATTTACAATAAAACAAAAAAATTTATTGGTACTATTCTACCTTTTCAGGAATCATTTTTTTTTTAAATTAAAAATTATAATTAAAACAAATTAAAAAAGAAAATGTGTACCGCTGTCTAGCGGATTTCTTTTGTTTTAAAAAATTTAAAAGTGTTAATGGCAGGTGGGACCCATCCCCACCCCCTGTGGCATCAACACCACTCCCTATGAAAAGGGGAGGTGGCTGTCATGTCACCCACCATATGGCAGGTGGGTGACAGGACCGCCGGTCCCCACCACCACCTGCAGTGGTCATCACGATACGGGCAGGGGTGAGGGTACCGCGTGGGTCCCTGGCCCATTTTATAGTTTTTGATGTTTATTTTTATTAGAACTAATTTTTAGTTATTAGTTTTTATTAGTTTATTTAATATTTTATTTTTATTTAAATTTAAATTAATTTAGTTTATTTATTTTTTAATTTAGTTTAAATATTTATGTTTATTAATATATATATATATATATATATATATATA
>MU223928.1:965374-990721 GCA_018584345.1 Thuja plicata | reverse complement strand
ATATATATATAAAATTAATTTAATATGTTAATTGTTGAAGATGTTTTAATAAAATTGATTATTAATTTAAATTAATAGTTATTATTAATTTTAGAATTAATATATCAATTATTAATACAATTAACTTTATTAATATGTTTTTATTAAAATACTTGAGTTAAAATATAGTTGATTAAATTAAGTTAATCATGATGATTCTTAATTATGGGATAATTTGAGATCCTGGTATTAGATGAATTTTATTTAATGGATTGTCTTGCTTGATTATTTAAATCACAAGAAGTAGTTTTAAGTAGTTCTAATGCAATCAACTTTAATCATTTCAAATTAATTTATTAATTAAATGAGGTTTATGCTTGAGTTAGCTATGAATGATTACATACTTATAGTTCATTTCTTAGTCCTTTGAGACGTTCTGGTTCTATGCATCTATATGTTTCTCTTTTGCTTACATGTGTTATTTTTGGGGGCATTAGATGACCTAGGAGGTATACAGAGGCTGGGGGTGTGTTTATATTTTTGTTACTTCATGGCATGTGTGTTACCAAGTTATTACCCTAAATCGACCATGTGACCTTTTCAATCTTGTTTTCTGGTTGTGTACCTATGTGACCGTTCCTGATTGTGTGGAATACTTGATTTGGGTATACTTGTGGGTTGTGACCTATGCTAGAACTATTAGGATCTGTGAGCCTAGGGTAGGTTACCTAGATGTGTAGTAGGAGGTGGCTTGCAATAAGTTCTGTGTTTGTAAGTGACTACTAGATTGCTTATTGTAGAGTTTCTTAATAAGTGATAACTAAAGTCATACTGAGAGATTAAAGTGAATTAATAAGATATCATTCTCCTCACCCATGCTTGAGTGCTAGTAAAGACTGAGATGGAGGTTGAGATAGTGTTTTCCCCCTTACAAGGCACAGGTTCTGGCATAGTTAGTGGCCTTGTCAGTTTGAGAGGTCATTGGTTCCGTGTATGGTCACTTAGGTGCTGGAATCCATTTGGATTATCAGGGCTGAACTTAAGGGTTAGACGTACATAATGACACCTTCTTTTACACATGCTAGATTTCCTACATTGTCAGTTGCTTCTGGATTAGTGAGTCTTACCTATCATGATGATTAGTACACCAGATTAGAGAGCCATCAGGATCCCTTGCTTAGTGTTTATTTCTTATTAGTTTTGTATATCCGAGTGGGGTCTATTGTTATCTCCTCAGCACGGTGGGGTGGACCTTTGTGGTTCCACACAAATGGGTGGTAGTGATTCTTTACCCATTGAGATTCGACCTCCTTGTACCAGGTGCTTGATGGTTCTTTGTAGATGAGCTCTATATGTTACTTCATCATTTATTATGTAATTTCATTATTTTAAATCATGTATTAGAGTATCGTATGTGATACCTAATCTTGAAATTGTAATATTAAGTAGATTAGAATGATTACCACATACCCTATGTCATGCACAGTGGATGTGAGTCTATGGTCGTTTTATAGTTATCCATGAGGATTGTAATTAGGGTTATGTAAGTTGTATTTGTTATACTTAATCAGATGGAATCTTTTGTTATATTATTAGTTGTGTTTTTCTTTAAGTAATTCAACGTCATGGAACCCTTGAGTCGTGTAATCTATGTGAGTGTAAGACATGTGTATAAATGGTAATTGCTTCCGCATGAATCTATGTTTCTTTATGTTAACTTTAAAAAAAAAATTATTCAGCATGCTTAGTATCATGTTCTAGGTTAATCTCTCTTGGGTTCCCTGGTAGGGCATTACATCTGGTATCAGAGCCCTAGTTTCTACACTGGGAACTCTGGGAAGTGTACGCTCATTAGGTTGTGTCTAGCTTAAACTTGAAACTTGAAACTAGAAATTAAAACATAGACATACAACACATTTATTTATTTTTTAAATTATTTCTTTATGGTTTATTCATTCTTTAGTTTATGTTTCAAGCTATGTGGTGAGATTTGTATTTATCTCTATTTGTTTCAGAAATTATGCCTGAGACACGAGCAGCTAGAGGCTATGAAAGGGGTAGGTCTAGTACCCGTGGGGGAGGCCATCAGGCTAGCTCCTCCACTAGTGTCAGACAAGAGAGTGGTTAGCATCAGGATAGGGGTGAGCAAAGGAGAAAGGATCAAGATGAAGATTTCCTTCCTGAGAGAGTTAGGGTGGAGCAGGATGCATCCCACCACTCTCAGAGAGAGGAGAGACAGAGGGAGAGATCTAGGAGCCCTCGTGGGAGGAATATATCAGTGGATCCAACAGTGGTTGCAGCCAACCACATGAGAGACCTGACGAGAGGAAAGGTTATTCCTTTCGCTGGATAAGATTTTGGTTTAGAGGCAGAGACTTGGTTGATTGCTTTGGATAGAGTATTTGCAATGCATCCCTTTAGTAGTAATACTAAAGTGAGATATGCCGTGATGCAGTTGACACATTTTGCGGCTATCTGGTGGAAGATTGAGGAACATAAGCTAGGACTCTGTATGGACATTATTACTTGGGAGCTCTTTCTTGAGAAATTTAGAGATAGTTTCCTATCTGATTAGTGGAGGCAGTAGAGAGCTGACAAGTTTCATAATCTTAGATAGCTGACTTTGACAGTAGAGCAGTACAAGTGTCATTTTTACAAGCTCAAGCAGTACGCTAGTTATAGCGAGGATTCTGCCCTTTTGGTACAACACTTTGTACGAGGGCTTAGTGCCTCCATCATAGGGGATGTGAAGCTCTTTGAGCTTATAGACCTAAGAGCTACGGTTATTAAAGCCACTCTATCGGAGGCTAACTTGGCATTAGGCCATGGAGGTCGGTTGGATGCTCCTATAGGTGGTGCATCTAGTTCTGAAGTTAGAGGTAATCAGTCTCAAGGGACTAGGAACCTCAAGGAACCCCCTAGTTCTTTTGTGGGTAATCAGAACTCATAGCAGAAGGTGACTCCTCCACAGAGTCAAAGCAGTGGTACCCGCTCTAGGGATTTGTGAGGTGGTCTGCGCGCTAGGCACAATCAGTATAGTTAGCCTGCGCATAGAATGCAACAGAGTATCGATAGAGATGGTTTCTAGCAGACTAGTGTGCCCTCCAATGGGAGAGGAAATTTAAGAGGCACCACATGTTTCACCTATGGTCAATTTGGCCACATTGTGGTGAATTGTCCAAAGTGCGCTTCTCAGTTTTCTGAGCAGAGACCTACGGCTTATGAACATTGGTAGATCTCATGGAGCATATGCAGCCTTGGATTATCATCCTCCAGTGTATCATCCTCCTATGATTGAGTCTGTAGGTAGAGGACTTGCAGCTGGGTTTCAATTTTCAGTAGCGGGGAATGATCCTCAGAGTTCAAACCAGAGGGCAGGGAAAGGTCCTATGGGATATACACATTGAGTCTTATGTGACTCATTAGGATGATTCATGTTTATGGGAGTTGTATCCCTATTTATTTTGGGCTTTCAGGATTAATCCTAATCCAAGGGGGGTGGATGTAATGCCCACTCATGTTTTTCTTTTTAGTTTGTGATGTAGTACGTTTTTAGGCATTGGTTTCAGTTGATTGGCCAAATTCTTTTGGGCTACTTTCATGAGAGCTGTTATTATTTCAATTGATGGTGATTATTGATTATGATGTCATAGTTTTACCTTATGCATAGATAGATGTGATAATATTATCATGTTGATTATTATATGTCAATTTTAGATTATGATATACTTACCCCATACTTGCACATGTATGGTTATTTATATGTGGATGTACTTGCTGATGTGTTGTTGTGGTAGAGGACGGAGGTGTAGTTACTTGCTTTGTGAGATCCACACATCCGACCGATCCCTATCATTGTTTACGATATTATGTTGCACTTACATGCATGTCTTTTGATGACAGGATTGTAGGTACAGGGCATCGTCTTCCCTGAATTGGCAGGAATGAGCGTGCCCATTAATATTCATCTCAATGGTAAAGAGGGGAGGTAACATACAGATCCGAAACCCTAACCTAAGCCTAAATCATCCTAATGTTGGATGATTTTCAGTATGACTACCCTATCCGGATTCGTCTAGGTTGATAGAATTTGAATACCCTTTTCCTTGAGTTTGTGTGTTTTGCATGTGTTTGCTTTCAGCTGATTTTTGGATTATTGAGTGATTTCCCATATTCTATGATTTAATGGATTATAGTTGAATTAATCATTTAATTATATCCTAAGTTTATTTTAAATAGTTAATTAAATTGAAATATTTGAATATTTTGATTTAATTAAATATTTAATTGAAAACTATAGTAAATGTGCTTATATGATTAATTAAATAATTAAATATTTAATTGCATGTATTATTGTGACATAAGTATTTAATCTATTTAATTAAATATTTTATTAATTACATGTGCATGAATGTATTGAAAAAGTATTTTCAAATATAAATATCTCAACTTGAAATTAGGAGTCAAAGTTGAGTTGTGGAAATAAAGATATTTTTATTTATTTAATTTGGATTTACTTTCAATTTTGAGTTGATTCATTTTAGGGATTGACTTGGGAGTTGTCATCAAGCTTTGCATGATTAGGGGAATTTGAATCTCCTTAGGGGGAATTGGTCATTCATTCTCTGATAATAGGTTTTTGGATTTGGAGAGCTCTTGGTGAATTTGGGATTTTCGGGTGTCATTAGGACCTTAGATCTGAATTTTTTTCATTTTATGTATTCTTAGCATCGTAGGGTTATGCTGTCAAAATTTTGGGAAGAAATTCTCTCTAGATCTCTTGAAAAATGAAAAATGAATCTTTTGTATAGTTTAAACTATAGAGAAAATTAAATTTATGGTTTATTGATGTTTCGATGTTTCTGGGGTTTATGAGAAGCTTAGATCTATCATTTTAATGTTAATATGGTTCTTATCATAGTACCCTTATGCTGTCAAAAATTTTGTGAAAAGATCTCTCCTTGAACTCCTTGAAATCAAAAAATCAAACCCCCTCTATAGTCCTAACTATAGAAAAATTAAAATGAATATTTAGCCTTGTATTTGCTAAGAAAAAAAAAATTAGTTGGAAAAAAATACAGCTCTCTGTATTTGATATAGACTGGTGTAAAAAGGTTTGTTTTTAAAAAAAATAAATAAATCCCCTTTTTGGTATTTTTCCATTTTCAAAAATTTACAATAAAACAAAAAAAATTATTGGTACTATTCTACCTTTTTAGGAATCAATTTTTTTAAATTAAAAATTATAATAAAAAAAAAATTAAAAAAGAAAATGTGTACCGCAGTGTAGTAGATTTCTTTTGTTTTAAAAATTTTAAAAGTGTTAATGGGAGGTGGGACCCATCCCCACCCCCTGTGGCATCAACGCCACTCCCTATGAAAAGGGGAGGTGGTTGTCATGCCACCTGCCATATGGCAGGTGGGTGACAGGACCGTCGGTCCCCACCACCACCTGTGGTGGTCAGCGTGATTGATGTGGATAGAGTCTTGGTGCTGCTACAGAACCAGCTTGTCTCTGCTCTAGGATCTTTCTCTTATATCCCTTAGGGTGTTCACAACCCTAAACTGAGGTAAGTCACTCTCAACTTCACCTCCTCTTCAAGACTCAGTCCCCATCAAAGTGCTTTTCATCTTCTTCTTGCTGAACCTACACAAATAGATTCATTCTTCTCACTTATTCAATGTTTCCTGAACATCGCTTTCATTCTCTTCCCTAGCCAGACTAGTACCAAGCTCGCCTAGGGTAAGATCTCTAGTCTCTTTGTTGTTGCTTCTCCTACAAAAAATAAAAATGAAACTATGTACAAGGGCTCCTCTCGAGTTCCATCCCAACACATGACTCTCACAATGGATTCAAGAATCTAGAGGGGCCATTACTAGTCATAACCCAAAATGGGTGAAGAACTAAGAACTTACAGAACAAAAAGTAAACTAATCTACTTACATGGAAAATGAACACAAAAGGTTGATATCCACTAAACACACTATCTGCAACTTCTCATTACTGGAAACAAAATAATACAATAATTTGCAACTCTGTGATTTCCTGTAGCTTCTCTTTTTTTCAATATCTACTCTCTCTTCTAGATCTCCCAAATGAAGGCTTTTGATGTTATTAATAACCATCCTCTCCTTGGAACGACCCTAACTGCCCACATATTCGCAAGCATCTCTTTAGGAACTGTTACAACTAACCATGTTGTCCATAAAAGAAAAGATTCACTTTTCACGGGCTGTTACGACTGACTTTACCGACCAACAGTAATGTAAAACTGACCACTAGTCTAAATCAATGCCAGCGTTAACCGACGGTGTTAGAAAAAGGTGTTAACTGACAGTGTTAGGAAATAGTGGTCACCGATAGTGTTAGCAAATAGTGTTCATCGACGGTGTTAGCAAATAGTGTTCATTGACAGATAGTGTTAACCGACGGTGTTAGTAAACAGTGATAACCGACGGTGTTGGCAAATAGTGTTCACTGACAATAAGGAAACCAACTAAGAAACCTAGCTAGACATGGATTGACCTAGTCATATCCATCTTAGGGAAAACAAATGGCCTTCTAAGGTCCACACAACCTCTCCTAACTTGGCTAGAGTCAGTACATGCCAGAAATAAGGAGCTAGGGGTTGAGTTAGGTGTGCTCCTGCACCATACTCCCCAAGACAAAAGAAAGGTTAATCCATCCTTGGATTGAGCATGTTTGGATTAATGCCCAACCTCTTGAAGTCTGTTTCTCTGATCCACGTAGTATCAGCGTCTTCTTTTTTGTGTCATTTTACAAGGTGCTCCATATAGTCTTTGTTCCTAGTCTTCTTGTAGACCCTTGAGTCTAGTATCTTTGCAGCTATCATAGATGGAGTAGGGGATAATTTCAAATCTTTTACCTCTTGTATTACCTCTTGAAGGTTCTGATCAGTATCTTGAAATGGTCCTTTGTATGCTATCAAATCTACAATGTTGAAAACTCGTGACAACCCAATGTCTTCAGGAAGCTCCACCTTGTATGCATTGTTTCCATACTTTGCAAGTATCTTACATGGACCTAGCCTCTTCATCTATAGCTTGTGTGGAACACCTTTCTATAGGCTATGTTTGTTCAAGTGTACCATCACAAAGTCTCCAATCTGAAACTGAACATCCCTCTTTGTTGCATCCACCTTTAGCTTTACCTTTTCAGCATTCTCAATCAAATTCTTTCTCACACTTTCATGTAATTTCCTCATTGAATGAGAAAATTCCTCACCATATCCACTACCATACAATCCTTCCTTCAATTCTCTAAGCTCAAAAATTCCTCTTAGGTGAAAGCCATAAACAATTTCAAAAGGACTCTTACTAGTTGATCTGTTCACTATATCATTATAGGCATATTTAGCTTTCCCAGTGAGTTGGTCCCATGCTTGACCATACTCCTTTGTGAGACATCTCACCAAGTTACCGAGACTCCTATTGACTACCTCTGTTTGGCCATCTATATGTGGATGATATGCAGATCCAAAAGACAAGTTAGTGCTGAGCTTTTGCCATAAGGTCTTCCAAAAATGGCTCATGAATTTTTTGTCCCTGTTTGAGACAATACTAAGTGGGAGTCCATGGATCCTCACAACTCCACTGAAAAACAACTGAGCAATGTTACAAGCATCATGAATAGTCTTGTAAGGTATAAAATGTGCCATCTTACTAAATCTATCCACTACAACAAAAATATTGTCATATCCCTGCCTTGTTCTTGGAAAACCAAATACAAAATCCATTCTTATGCATTCCCACAGTTTGGTTGGGATTGGAAGTGGTTGATAAAGACCTACATTAGAAGATGTGCCCTTTTCTTTTTGACACAGTACACAACTCTCAACATACTGTCTAACATCTCTATTCATTCTAGGCCAAAAATAGAACCTAGTGACTAGCTCTTGAGTCTTACCAACACTAAAATGACCACTAAGTGCCCCATTATGCTTTTCTTGAATCAAATTCTCTCTCATAGACCCTTTTGGAATGCAAATTTGACCTCCTTTAAACAACAAATCATTCTGCAAAGTATATTCAGAAAAATCACCACGAAAGTTGTTCTTGAACTCCTTGCATACCTTGTAGATTTGGGCAAAATCTTCATCTTCAGCATATAGGTCTTTGAAGATATCAATGCCTATGCTTTGTAGCTGAACTTCTTGGATTGTGAGTAGCCTTCCACTAAATGCATGAGCAACCTCATTCTGTACTCCCTTTTTATGCTTGATATTTAAAGTGTAGGCTTGTAGATACTCCACCCACTTCATGTGTTTGCTGCTAAGTTTGTCTTAAGAGTTAAGGAAGCTAAAAGCTTGGTTATCAGTATATACTATGATCTCCTTTGGCAAAAATTAGTGCCTCCACTTCTTGAGTGCTTGGACTAGAGCATACAACTCTAAGTCATAAGAAGAGTACTTATTCTTTGCATCATTTAGCTTCTCACTATGGAAATCTACTGGTCTTCCTTCTTGGCTTATAACATCCCCAATGACCACATTACTTGCATCACATTCTACTACAAAAATATTATCAAAGTTTGGAAGAACTAGAGTGAGCAACTCTGCTATCTTCTCCTTGAGTGTTTCAAACCCTTTTTCTGCTTTTGGTGTCCATTGAAACTTTGTCTTCATCCCACCTCTAATGGTGTCTAACATAGGTGCACAAATCCCACTAAAATGTCTAATGAACTTTCTGTAATACTGAGTTAAACCATGGAAAATTCTCACCTTAGCTGCATCCTTGGGAGTAGGCCAACTTAGAATGGCATCCACCTTTTCTTGGTCCATTTTGAGGTTACCTTGTGACAAAACAAAACTGAGATATACAAGCTCCTGCTTCATGAAGTCACACTTCTCCAAATTGATCATTAGCTTTTCATCATGCAATTTCTTGAAAACAATTTTCAAATTCCTAATATGCTCCTCCCTAGTTTTACTTAAAACTAAAATGTCATCTAGGTAGACAACAACAAACTTACCAATGCATTCTACCAATACCTCATTCATCAACCTCATAAAATTTGAGGGAGCATTAGACAAACCAAATGGCATTACCAGCCATTCATACAAACCTTCTGTAGTTTTGAAGGTTGTCTTCCATTCATCTTCATTTATCCAGATTTGGTGGTAGCCACTCTTAAGATCAATCTTGCTGAAGTACTTTGCCTCCCCTAAACAATCCATTGGGTCTTCAATTCTTGGTATTGGAAACCTATACCTAATGGTGATTCTATTTATGGCTCTAGAATCAGTACAAAGTCTCCAAGCTCCTCCTTTCTTAGGTGCTAAAATAGTAGGGACTTCACATGGACTTATGCTCTTTCTAATTAGGCCTTGGTCTAATAACTCTCTGATTTGATTGGCTATTTCCTCATTTTGTTGAGGGGTCATCTTATAGGAAGCTTTTTTGGGTAAGGTAGCTCCTGGTATAAAGTCAATCTTGTGGCTAACAAGTCTTTTTGGAGGTAGGGGAGTGGGCTGGTCATCATTCACAATATCCCCATACTCTTCAAGTATTTCTTTTACCTCATTTGGTATCTCTGATTTCTTGACAGCAACTTCATCTTTTGGCTTCAATACTAAAGCAAATCCAACTCCTTCTTCTTCTTCTAGAGTCTTCAAGAACTCCTTCTCACCAACCATGAGCACACTTGGACTTGATGTCTTCATCTCTCCTTCTATTAGTGACTCAATTTTAAAATTCACTCCATCTTTCTTAAATGAGTATGCATTATTGGTTCCATCATGCATGGCTTGGCTATCAAATTTCCATGGCCTTCCAAGTAGAAGGTGGCATGCATCCATGGGAAGAATGTCACATAGAACTCTATCTTTATACTTTCCAATGGTGAAATCTACCCATGCTTGTTCTCCTACAAACACATGTTGTCCTTTGTTGAGCCATGTAACCTTGTATGGGTTTTCATGTGGAATCCTTTTCAAATTTAACTTGTTGGCTGCTTCTTCACTAATGATATTATCAGTTGAGCCTGAATCAATAATGACTCTACACACCTTTCCTAAAATCTTGCACTTCACTCTAAAGAGTACTCTCCTTTGGCTTGGTTCTTCTTTGCTTGGCTCTTTGAATAAGGTCCTCCTTATCATGAGGTTCTCACCTTCTTCTGATTCTAATGGTACCTCAGATGGCTTGCTGCTACAACTAGATTCTTCTTGGACAAAGTTAACTCTTTTCCCACCTCCTTGAGAAGTAGAACCTTTTTTAGGACACTGATATGCAAGATGTCCAAATTGCTGACAGTTGTAACACTTCATTGAAGAGAAGTAAGATCCTCTTCCTTGGTAATTAGTTCTTCCTCTTGAACTACTATTTGAACCTCTTCCTTGGTTATAACTACCTCTTGTGTTACTAGATTCTCCTTGATTCTTAGCGAGTTTGGACTCATTCTGATTTCTTCCTCCATATCCTCCTCTATGACCTCTATTGTATCTTCCTCTTCCTCTACTATTTGATTCTTGCTTCTTCTTTAATTTTTCCTCCACCTTGAGGGCTAGTTGGTAAGATTGGTGTACAGTCTTGGGGTTTAAGATACTAATTTCCTCTTGGATACTCCACTTGAGTCCATTCAAGTACCTAGCCACTTTCAGGCTTTCTTCTTCCATCACATGCGACCTTAAGCTTAGCTTGTGAAATTCTTCAGTGTAGGAACTGACTTCTAAATCTTTTTGTCTCAGATTCTGTCTCTTTTTGTGCAATTGCACTTCATAATCATTAGGAAGGTAAGTTTCCTTCATCTTGGCCACCATACCTTTCCAACTGGTTATGGGGTTCTTTCCTTCTTTTTCCCTCTCATCTTGGACAAACTTCCACCAAGTGAGAGCAGTTCCTCTCAACCTTGTCTTGGCTATTCTTACTTTCTGAGCTTCGGTCACATTATCACAGTCAAAGTGATTTTCAAGACCTTCTATCCATACCATGATTAACTCTGGTTCCATCTTGCCACTAAATAGAGGCGCACCTTCTAAGGACTTACCACTCATTGCCTTTAATGCTTTCAAGAATGGCTCTTCTTGAAGCACAAGGTCTGGCTTTAGAATAATGTCTTCCTCTGCCACTACTTTACCCTTTCCATTAGCTTCTCTCATTTGTTCACTAACTGCTGCAGTCCTAACTTGCACTTCTTCCAACTTAGCTACCATTTAAGCTAACTATTCCTTTAGGATTCTATTCTCCTCCTTTTTCTCTTCAACATCTTTTGAAAGTTCCGCATTGGTCACCATCTTGGATGAGTTGACAGAAGTTTCTGTAGATAACATCCAAACAACACAGGTCCAAATCTTTTAGGGCTCTGATACCAATCTGATGTGGACAGAGTCTTGGTGGTGCTATAGAATGAGCTTAGCTCTACTCTAAGACCTTTCTCTTAGATCCCTTAGGGTGTTCACAACCCTAAACTGAGGTAAGTCACTCTCAACTTCACCTCCTCTTCAAGACTCAGTCCCCATCGAAGTGCTTTTCATCTTCTTCTAGCTGAACCTACACAAATAGATTCATTCTTCTCACTTATACAATGTTTCCTTAACATCAATTTCATTCTCTTCCCTAGCTGGACTAGTACCAAGCTCTCCTAGGGTAAGATCTCTAGTCTCTTTGTTGTTGCTTCTCCTACAAAAAAAAAAAATGAAACTATGTACAAGGGCTCCTCTTGAGTTCCATCCCAACACATGACTCTCACCATGGATTCAGGAATCTCGAGGGGCCATTACTGGTCACAACCCAGAACGGGTGAAGAACTAAGAACTTAAAAAATAGAAAGTAAAGAAACTAATCTACTTGCATGCAAAATGAACACAGAAGGTTGATATCCACTAAACACACTATCTGCAACTTCTTATTATTGGAAACAAAACAATACAATACAATAATCTGCAACTCTATGATTTTCTATAGCTTCTCTTTTCTTCAATGTCTACTCTCTCTTCTAGATCTCCCAAATAAAGGCTTTTAATGTTATTAATAACCATCCTCTCCTTGGAATGACCCTAACTGTCCACATATTCGCAAGCATCTCTTTAGGAACTGTTACAACTAACCATGTTGTCCATAAAAGACAAGATTCACTTTTCACCCTAGGACCCTTTTGATCTTGTTTTCTGGTTGTGTACCTATGTGACCGTTCCTGATTGTGTGGGGTACTGGATTTGGGTATACTTGTGGGTTGTGACCTATGCTAGAACTGTTAGAATCTCTGAGCCTAGGGTAGGTTACCTAGATGTGTAGTAGGAGGTGGCTTGCAATAAGTTTCGTGTCTCTAAGTGACTACTGGATTGCTTATTGTAGAGTTTCCTAATAAGTGATAACTAAAGACATACTGAGAGATTAAAATGAATTAATAAGATATGATTCTCCTCACCCATGCTTGAGTTCTAGTAAAGACTGAGATGGAGGTTGAGATAGTGCTTTCCCCCTTACGAGGCGCGGGCTCTGGCATAGTTAGTGGCCTTGTCAGTTTGAGAGGTCATTGGCTCTGTGTATGGTCACTTAGGTGTCAGAATCCATTGGGATTATCAGGGTTGAACTTAAGGGTTAGAGGTACATGATGACACGTTCCTTTACACATGCTAGATTTCCTATGTTGTTAGTTGTTTTTGGATTAGTGAGTCTTACCTATCATGATGATTAGTACACTGGATTAGAGAGCCATTAGGATCCCTTTCTTAGTGGTTATTCCTTATTGGTTTTAGATATCCAAGTGGGGTCTATTATTTTCTCCTCAGCATGGTGGGGTGGACCTTTGTGTTTCCACACAGACGGGTGGTAGTGATTCTTTACCCATTTAGATTTGGCGTCCTTGTACCAGGTGCTTGATGGTTCTTTGTAGATGAGCTCTATATGTTACTTCATCATTTATTATGTAATTTCATTATTGTAAATCAGGTATTAGAGTATTGCATGTGATACCTAATATGGAAATTGTAGTATTAAGTAGATTAGAATGATTATCACATACCCTGCGACATGTGCAGTGGATGTGAGTTTATGGTGGTTTCATGGTTATCCATGAGGATTATAATTAGGGTTATGTAAGTTTTATTTGTTATACTTAATCAGATGGAACCTTTTTTTGTATTGTTAGTTGTGTTTTTCTTTAAGTAATTCAACGTCATGGAATCCTTGAGTTGTGTAATCTGTGTGAGTGTAAAACATGTGTATAAATGGTAATTGCTTCCACATTAATGTATGTTTCTTTATGTTAACTTAAAAAAAAAAAATATTCAGCACACTTAGTATCATGTTCTAGGTTAATCTCTCTTGGGTTCCCTGGTGAGGCGTTACACTTTCCATCATGAATATGCCCCCTATCTAGTATTCAACCTTGAGGAGCACTACTATGGTCACCTTCTCCTGATCATTGGCTTGTTTGAAGATCCAATTAAGCTGTTCTTCCAGTGTCTCCGTCAACACCTCCACCTAAGTGTACCTGCAGCTGATGCCCATGAAGACAACCATTTGTTGTAGTGAAATTTTGAAGATTGGTTCCTATAAATGGGCTCTAGGAGTCCTAACTCTGCTCCAAACCTGCAAAAAATCTCTAGCTATAGATACAAAGGACTTGGGCAGTGAGGATGAAGGCCATGTGATTAGCACCATGCCATTGAACACTATTCTTCTATGTATTCCTCCATCACCTGGCTCTTGCCACATTAGCAAGCGAAAAAAAAAATACAACTGCAGCAGTGGACTGGTTCACGAGACTAATGCAAAACACCACTGCAGGGTTGAGTGAGAGGACACTGCAGTGGTCATGCGCGCTGACAAAAATCTCCCATCCTTTTTGTCTAGGCTGTCAAATCCCTAACTTTAACTTATTCTCGTCCTTGCATGGGGATCTATATGACTATGGATATGAGGGTGCCATTATATGTGCATTTTATTTTAATGATGATGTTCAAGATAAGATACAAAACATAAGTTTAACAAATGAAATTAGGACCTGGAACTTTGGTATATGTTTTGGATTCATCCAAATGTCCTTAAAAATATGAATTTTAATTTGAAGAAAAGATAATTTTATAGTTTGCATCATTAAAATTCATCGTGTTCAATGTACATGTCCCTTCAAATACTGATGTGAGAAAGACACTTTAGACTAGTTTAACAAATGAAATTAGAACTGAAAGGAAGTTTCAAGGTCATTCTAGACCCACAATCAATCTTCTTTAGTTTAGAAATGTTTATGAGACTTAACTTATTTTTGCGTGAGATCTATATTTTTCATTACCAATTTTTTTATCTTGTTGCAATATACTAGTGGAAGTTCACCATTGGTAGTATTTTGTTTTTTTCACTTATGTAGATCTGTAGCTCTTTAATCTTGATCTTGATTTCATTTTAGTAGGTTCTTCAAATTTAGACTTCAAGGATTTTCATGGATGAATCTGGTTTTTGTGTAAGGCCACCTTCATTTCTTCATTCAAGTTTTTGGGTCATCCAAGCTTGGTTGCATATAGAATACTTTTATGCATCCTCAATATAAACTTGTACACCCAATCCTCTTCTTCCTTCATATAATGCACATGGTGGGGTAAGTTCATAAACTTAGCCTTGTACTCTGCTACTGTCAATCTTCCTTGGTGTAGTGAATGTAATTCAGTCATATTTTGATCTTGATGATGGGCAGATAGATACTCCTTTCAAAATTTTCTTGTTAAATTTTCCCAAGTCATTTGGCTTATGCCATAAACTTTAATTTCCACCAAATGGTCCAACTATAATGTGGCTTCACCTTCTAACTAGTAGATGGAAATCCTAGCCTTAGTTTTGGAGTTCAATTCTAGCAGTCCAAAATATTTATTCATCCCAATCAACCATGCTTCAGCTACATCTCCACCCCATATCCCATCAAACTTAGGTGCTTGTATCTTCTTCAATTCTCTTATTAATGGGTCATTTCCCGCACCTTGTTTTTGTCTTGTAAGTGAGTGACTATAAGTAGGAATTCCAGAGTTGTTTTCATAGTTCAGGTCTATCTACTCATTGTACTCCTAATATTTCTCTTCAGTACCTATGCATATATTATGGTTGGTACCTTTCTCTTTTTTCCTTATCAATTCTTCAATCTGCTGCTCTTGAAAATCTATCTTGGCATGAAGGGCATTCAACTCAACCTGCAACTCCTTTGGTATAGTAGGAGGCACTGATGTGGCACCCCTACTTTCATGTAGAACTTCACAGAGGCTAGGGATAGCTTACCTACTTGAGGTCTACTTCATTATGATATTGTTGGTACCCATATAGAACCCAGTAATAAAACTTTCAGTTTAGGGTCTTGAACCTCTTTGAAGTAAGTTCAAAGCAGTTCAAAGTGGCTCAATTTACAGATTCGTAGATTCAGAGTTTCAGAGATTTAAATTTCAATGATCCAATTCAGAGGTGCAGCTACCTAGCGCAAACTCTTATATATTATTGGTTTAGAATGTCCAAGAGATCCAACCCAATTCATAGCTCAACTCATTAGTCACAAAATTACAAGTTTCAGTAAAAAGTTCAAAAGCCACAATGTTAAATAGAACTCTGGAAAGTCTCCTTTTAGTTTCTGTAACTGATAAACGGTTATCGCACTGGTTCTCAGGAATGAGAAAATGACTCATCCTTTGCTCATATGTTTATATCATTATAAACATTATTTTATAACCATGTGAATACAAGACTTCTACAACATAGGCATATCAATAGGTGGCATATGATTTGGTAATGGAAACTTCCTGGCAAACATGTGTTGATCATCATCAGGTCCATGTTGCCACTGTCTTTGATATAGATGTGAGAATTCTATTGAATAGTTGGCATACATCTCTATGTCTTCAAGCACTTAACTTGACCATCTTTGTGTCACCTTCTAGTAGCAGAATTCTCTAATGCACCTTAGATCTGCGCTCAAGTCTATATCCAATTCTAAACTCTTTCCCTTCGAATTTGAAGTGCCATCATGATATCCCTGAGCTTCTTTTCAATCAAACACTTTCGATGATATCACAAATCTAGATGTTGTGTATCCTGACTTAATCCATGGGGTATGCAGCTTAAATTCCTCTAGAGAACTTTTAATGATTAATTCATCTTTTAAATCAATAGATATAATTGCCACCTCCATGTGTCATTTGTGGGTATCATCAAGCATTCACACTATTTCATAGCCTGATTCTTCATGCTGATTTGAGGTACTGCACTGGTCTGTGTCCTTTGGAATTCTGTCAAACAGTTTACATGCAGTGTTTGCCTCTAAGGGATTGATTTGCAAAAATCTCTTCACCGATACCCTATTTTATTTTATTGATCAAGTTCTTTCATGGTTATGAAGAAATCTCATTCCTCTATGCACCATGTCACTATCCGATTGTACATTTCCATTATGGTGGCTTCAAACTCTTGTACCTTATATGTGAATCTATACGCATCAAAAGCTGATGGGCTACTATTTTTATGACTGTATTATGTATCGCACAGGCTCTCTTTGGTGTCTGTCAAAGACATGGACTGCATTTGTCTAATGAAATGTATTTTGGTATTATTTATATAACTTCCATATTTGTGGAATAGATTTCTATGTTTGATTCAACCATTGAGATCCCCACATTTTGTAAAACCATAAATCAGTGGAAAAATGATTTTGGGAGCCCGGGATGTGGAGTTTGGTGTATCGCATGCTTTTCAAACATAGGTGAACATGCCATCAACAGCCCAATTTTTGATATCGCCAAATATCTTAGCACTGAGCTTGAACACTGAATTTCATCTTCCATTTATTGAATATGACTACATACTATTTCCATGTCCATATAAAATACTTCAATCCCCGTGTTTCAAGATTCCTATTCAAATAAATTATGCATGATTCACATTTATTTCATCGCATCATGAGGTGGAGATTGACTGACAGCTAATGAAATTTTGGTTTTGAATGATATACATATTCCCTGTTGATGTGTGGGTTTTCCTCTGATTGAGTCTTTGGTAGAAGAGTGCCAGTGTGTATTATGGCTGTAGCTACCAATCAGCCATGGGGGGCTCAGATTGGACTATTTTCCTTGGCTCAATATTCAGCCCTACCTAAAGGATCCAGGGAATACCTTCCCACGTTTTCAAGAGACAAATCTCAGGATCCAAATGATCACATGAAAGTAGTCACTGTTGCATGCAGGATTCTTGGTGTGCAAGAAGAAAATATATTTGTTAGATTGTTTGTTCAAAGTCTTGTAGGAAATGTTGTAGAATGGTTTTAGAATCTGCAAGATGGATGTATCACCAGTTGGAATGATCTTATGGTAAAATTTCTTGAGAGATTTCAACATGTAATCAATTTTTATCAATTGCTGACGAATCTTTTTCAAATTCAGATAAAAGAAGATGAACCTATAAGGGAGTTTGTTGATAGATTCAACAGGAGCATTGGTAAAATTCCTCTAGCTCACCAGCCTAGTGAAAACAATCAGTTAGACATATTTACTACTACAATGGAGGTTGAAGTCAGATTTTGGTTAAAATATCTTAAAGTGCAAAATTTGGTAAATGCGCAAAGGGAAGCGATCAAGTTGGATGATAATTTGGTTCTTAGTGGCCTAAAGTCTATAAAAACTACACAAATGAAAGGATACCTTTGTGGGCCGCAACATTATATTGAAAAGAAAACTACATAGAAGAGGCATGTTCTAGAAGCAGCTAAATCTGCTCCCAATATTTCTATAGTTTAGAATCTAACTATCTTTAACGATGAAGATTTTCAAGAAATCTTGTTGGCTGAAGATAATTCTTCAAGGATGATAGGATTCTGTTGTCCATGTATTGAAGATGATGAGGAGTGTGTTACTCAATCAGATGAGCTAACGACCAGCCTAAATCTTCCAGTTGAAAGAGGAAGGCTTTCTATAGACAAGTCAAATGAAGAATTGTCTTTGGCTATTCTTTTTCTAGAACATGAAAGCTTTACCTTTGAGGTTGCTAATACCTTCCTAGTTACTAATTTTTGTCAGCATGATGTAGTGTTTCAGCGAGAGAAAAAACTGATGAATGGTGAAGAAGTGTGTGGCATTTCTCTCTCCAAATCTTTTTCAATTAGATGTACATCTCAGCCAGGGAGATCATTGAAATCTGAAGTAATGATAAAACAAAGAGACCTTTCGAAAGAAGAGGCTAATCAAAATGGTACTCAAGAACTCATGAATAAAGATGATAAAGGTGCATCTAAATTATTTTTCTCTCTGGATTTGAAAAGCTTCAGATTTGAAATTGAGAATAGTCTTCTTGCTTCAAAATTTTCTATTTGTGAAATATTTAACACCTTGTCACTGGATTTTGAATCTTTTGTTTTCAATGGAAAATCTGAAAGTAATTTGCTGTGTTGTGAAATCGGTGATAAGCTCATTAGAGAATATTTCCAATTTGAAAATAAATTTTTCAATGATGATAAAGTAAAAATGCATGCTGGAAAATCTCCTCATGTTGAAGCTCCTATTGAGGAAAGAAATTATGGAGTTAACTTTCAACTTGTAGGCATCTCATTTGAAATGTGGAATAATGTTCTCTTTTTATTGAGACATGATTTGCTACTCCGGAAGGGCTCTTATTTCTCCCAGCCAGTGGATGGCTTTGTGTAAGTTTTCTTTCTTCTGGCTATTGTGGTAGGAGCTTCTTGCCTATGTATATGTTTGTAAATATGTTCTTTCTTTGCTAGTTTTGGTCATGTTTATCTTAGCCTACTTGTTTCTGGTTTTGTTTTGGCTTGTCATCTGCCCTGTTCCCCTATTCCCACATTGCAAGCAACTCTTGATTTTTCTTTCCTTGGTGACTCTTGTGCCCAATGGATGATAGGCACTATTCTTTTCCCAAAGATTGCTGGAGTTCTCTATTTTTGTGTCAAAAATAGTCCCATAGTTAGAGCCCATGTTGGTACCCATATAGACCCTAGTAATAAAACTTTCAGTTTAGGCTCTTGAACCTCTTTGAAGTAAGTTCAAAGCAGTTTGAACTGACTCAATTTGCAGATTCGCAGATTCAGAGTTTCTGAGATTTAAAGTTCAATGATCCAATTCAGAGGTGCAGCTACCTAGCCAAAACTCTCAGATATTATTGGTTTAGAATGTCCAAGAGATCCAACCCAATTCAAAGCTCAACTCATTAGTCACAAAATTACAAGTTTCAGTAAAAATTTCAAAAGCCACAATGTTAGAGCTATCTCCAGGGAATATGTATATCATTCCAAACCAAAATTTAATTAGCTGTCAGTCAATCTCCACCTCGTGATGTAATGAAATCAATGTGAATCATGCATAATTTCTTTGAATAGGAATCTTGAAACATGGGGATTAAAGTATTTTATATGGACATGGAAATAGTATGTAGTCATACTCAATAAATGGAAGATGAAATTCAGTGTTCAAGCTCAGTGCTAAGATATTTGGCGATATTAGAAATTGGACTGTTGATGGCATGTTCACCTATGTTTGAAAAGCATGCGATACACCAAACTCCACATCCCGGGCTCCCAAAATCATTTTTCCACTGATTTATGGTTTTACAAAATGTGGGGATCTCAATGGTTGAATCAAACATAGAAATCTATTCCACAAATATGGAAGTTATATAAATAATACCAAAATACATTTCATTAGACAAATGTGGTCCATGTCTTTGACAGACACCAAAGAGAGCCTGCGTGATACATAATACAGTCATAAAAATAGTAGCCCATCGGCTTTTGATGCATATAGATTCACATATAAGGTACAAGAGTTTGAAGCCACCATAATGGAAATGTATAATCAGATAGTGACATGGTGCATAGAGGAATGAGATTTCTTCATAACCATGAAAGAAATTGATCAATAAAATAAAATAGGGTATCAGTGAAGAGATTTTTGCAAATCAATCCCTTAGAGGCAAACACTGCATTTAAACTGTTTGACAGAATGCCAAAGGATGCAAACCAGTGCAGTACCTCAAATCAACATGAAGAATTAGGCTATGAAATAGTGTGAATTCTTGATGATACCCATAGATGACACATGGAGGTGGAAATTAGATCTATTGATTTAAAAGATGACAGAATCATTAAAAGTTCTCTAGAGGAATTTAAGTCACATAACCCATGGATTAAGTCAGGATACACAACATCTAGATTTTTGATATCATCGAAAGTGTTTGATTGAAAAGAAGCTTAGGGATATCATGATGGCACTTCAAATTTTAAGGGAAAGAGTTCAGAATTGGATATAGACTCGATTTTAGATCTGAGGTGGATTAGAGAATTATGCTACTAGAAGGTGACACAAAGATGGTCAAGTTGAGTGCTTGAAGACACAGAGATTTATGCCAGCTGTTCAATAGAATTCTCACATCTATATCAAAGATAATGGCAACATGGGCCCAATGATGATCAAAATGTGTTTGCCAGGAAGTTTCCATTACCAAATCATATGTCACCTATTGATATGCCTATGTTGTAGAAGTCTTGTATTCGCATGGTTATAAAACAATGTTTATAATGATATAAACATATGAGTAAAGGATGAGTCATTTTCTCATTCCCGAGAACCAGTGCCATAACCGTTTATCAGTTATAGAAACTAAAAGGAGACTTTCCAAAGTTTTATTTAATGCAAAAGATTAACCTTCACCAGGTTCTAGATTCCGCTTGACCCGAGAGACTTTGTGCTAGGGCAGGGATAGATTAGGATTTTTATTGTAATGCAGGGTAGAGGGGAGGATTTTCTTTTTGAAAGTCTTTATGCTGGAGGAGAAGTTTCTGCTTTAGTTTTCTTTTGTAGTTGTAAAGGAGTGAAGAATGATTATCATTCTTTTCATTTGAGTTTAGTTTCTTTGAAAGTTTTGTATTTCCAAATCTTTGAAATCTGGAGAACTTTGTGTCTTCTGATTCTTTAGTTCCGATTGTAATTTATTTGTAAGCATTCCTCCATACCTATGAGTATGTCGAGAGATCCTTTAAGTACTTTCTGGTAAAATTACATATGTATGTTCTTTTTGTTTTTATTAGAAACTCTTTGAAAATTATATACAGGGAGCTGTACCTAGATAATTCAAAGGGCACTTACGCTTTTCAATAGTGAAGTGACCCAAATATTGTGTTACAATTTATCTTTTAGCCTTGGGTGTTTAGGAGTCATTTTGTGCAGGTGTTTTGAGAAGACAAATCTGTTTACCAACAAATATGTTATTTTTACAAGATAAGGTAACAAGTATTATTTAATTGCCATAAATATTTTATGTTCAAATTACCTAAACCTAGTTAATTGTCAATTTGAAATGGTAGCCAAATTCATAAGGAAATATTTATTCCAAGCATTTTACATCTATTTGAAAGAAATCTATAGTGTCATCAAGACAAAATGAATATAGCTATAGTCATAATTTTCATTCATAAATAGTAATTTTTACATATCATGATGATGATTATTTAGTATTGTTTCATCATCTTTAATTACAAACATGGTTTTAATATTGCGTCATAGGAGTTTCCTCCTCTTCAGGGTCTTCCCCATCTAAGGCACCCATAACTACAGTCATATGGGCATGCACACGGTTATATTCTGCAATAGCTTCCTTGGAGAGAGTAGGAGCATTACGTCCATAAAAAAAATTAAAATCTCTAATGGTTGAGGGCTTTGTCTTAGGGGTTGAGCATCAAATTCCATTTGGTGGTTCCATATTCTTAGAAGATTTATTCAAATTATTTCTTTTCTTAATCTTCAGTCATTTGATGGTTTTAGCCAGTAGCTCGGTGTCAAATAGTTTTTTTTTTTTTCATTCTACATTGTCTATTTCTTGGATCCTTCTGGGTCATTATGTCAAGGGTGAGGTTTTCTTTCAACCTTCCTCTTTCCCTTTCTTTTGTGTCCCATGACTACCATTAGTAAGTAGCCATGTTAGGGCAAGGAAGGTGTCAGCACCTAGGTCCTAAGGTCGATATCTATGCTCTGATACTTATGCAACAACAATCCAGATTAGAACCCAAATTACATAGATTTTTTTATCCATCAATACATGACATCTATGAATTCATGTAACATAAATTTAGGGTAGAAATCAATTAAATTATCAGCATTAACAATTTAATTTTATCAAATCTTGGAATGAAAGTAAACAACTAGTCATATATGAAAGCATTCCTTGAGATTTTTATGAGCTCATGTAGATTTCTTATCTGTAACTAATTCTGGATTGCTTGAGGTACAATGTAAGCCCTCCATAGTGGATCAATTCCCTATCCACCCCTCTAATCAGATTCTATGGGCTGTGGTGAGAGAGAGATTGATTTGCTTTGCCACTTATATAGAAATCCTTCTAATGTCTATTTATCTAGCCTGTGGTCTTCTATAGATAAATAAGTCATTTCATAACACATTATAAATTTTGTTTTGGTTGTTATATACCCATTCCCATTAGAAATTATCCTTTCCCTATAATTCATCAGATGAGTAAGGAATGAGTACATCCATCAATGACATGTAGTTGGCCCCCAGGCCCTTATGCTCCAGGAGGAATTAGTCCAATACTCTAGATCAACATGGGGTATCCCTTTCCTACATGCAATCACTAGTGTCTATCCACTATGTATTCCTCATGTGCTAGTTGGCTACTACTACCCACACATCTTAAAGGATATTGCAATTATTATAAGTTTATTACAACATGGATTTAATTTATAGAGGTGCAAAATTTAAATATGTCTTTATAATCTACCTACATACATTCAGTTCAATTAACCAACTCTCCTTATTTAGTTTAGTTGAACCGACCCTTCCACTCCCACCATATTAAGATAATAGTCGCATATTGTATTCACAAATTAACCCCCACCACTAAAATAATTGGTCTAGTATTATTATCTACATCTCATTAGCTTAATATTTTAATAGTTGATTCTTATTATTTGAAGACTTACTAGTTGATTCCCACTCACATTAGTATGCAATCTTCAACTCTATGCACTTATACTATTAGTTGTGTAATGTCCAAATTGTTGTCCCATAATGATTATGATTTAACCAGGTTGTGATGATTATAATCTTTTGTCTTTGTCATTCTAATCTACCATTTATAGATGATAAAGTATCCAGCAGTCAAATGACCAAGTTCTAACTATTAAGAGAGTTTTTTTATGATTCTAGATTTTTTTTCCTGTTGTCATTATTTTAAAGTTAACTCCTAAGATGTAGATTCTAGCTGAAATGAGAAGATGGATTCATTTCCTTTAAGGAAAGCTCTAGCTAAGCCCAGATTTTCCATACATCAAATGTATTTCCCATTTTGATTAACCTATAGGTGCTGAAGTAGTGATATTACCCATTGTGGGATAACCATTTCAAAGAGAGGTTTGTGTTAATGTGGGAGATCATGATACCAAATTCTTCCACATGTCAACAAAAATGAATAGAATTTTCAATCATGTGAGGGAGGTTGAGTTTGAAGATGACAAGGTTTCTAGCTGTTACGAAGTACTGAAATAGGGGCAATTAGATATATCAAATTTATCCTAACCCTTGATGGAGCACATGAGGTCATTGATTTTAAAGGCATTCTTGAAGAGGATTTACAAAGAAAATGAAAACAATAGATAAACAAGAGAATAAAATGAAACCACAACAATAGAGAACACAATAATTTAGTGTAGTTTTGAGCATACAAAATTACAAATACAATAAACAATAGCAAGTTGTTGGATAACTAGGTAAGTACCAAGTGAAAGATATGAATGTATATAATGCACCTCTTATCGATGAGTTGTTGGTGTTATGGAATGGTTTCACTATGTATGACATCTCTAGACCAATTGGACAAAGACAATTTCAATTCTATGCAATGCTTGTGTGGACAATTCATGATGCTCCAGGGTTGACACATTTTTGTGGTATGTTATGGTGAATTCTAGTTGTACGCAATAATTCTAATTCTAAAAATTCAAATATTTAATCCAATTGTATTGTTATCTTGTAGGTCTTCAAACAAAGGGAAAAATTTTCATATCCAATGTGTGGTCCAAAGATGAAATCTCATCATTCCAAAAGTTTAAGAAAGCAACTGTTTGATGAGTATAGGTACTTCCTCCCCATAAATCATAAGTATCAAAGTGCGAAAAAACATATTTTCAATGGGAAAGAAGATACTACATCAAAGCCCCAAAGAATGACACCTCACTTATGGCAGTTGGAATATAATAGAATTCAAGGTAATATTGTTCCACCTAATGGTTGATGTTTTAAAATTATATATTTCGATTGTGTTTTGTTGGCTAATTATGTAGTTGACGATCTTGAAGGTCGTGAAGGCAACGTTGACCAGCTTCCAAAAGGACTAAAATGTTATCCCAGAGAGTTTAGTAAGCTTCCCTACTATGAACATCTACAAATTGTGCATTTGTTTGATACTATGCATATTGGAAGGAATGTAACAGAGACACTATGGAAAATATTGGATGGAAGGCGTGACAAAGAAAAACTTGGAAAAATTTGTAGTGACATTCATGATTCCAATCATCCAATGAAAAATATCATTGAATCAAATAGCAATAGCGATCGGATTAATGCAAGTGCTCTTCCTTGGTTATTAACAGAGAAACAAAGTAATGCCATAATAGAAGTCATACGCAAAATTTGATTTCCTATAGGATTTTCTGCGAATATAAGCAATGTCACATCAAAGAAGATTGATTTGGGGTCAGGGATGAAAATGCATGATTGACATACACTCATCAAGGTAAGTCACAGTCTTTTATATTTACAATATATTTGTGTAACTGAATTCAATTTTCATTGTATGAAATGATCAGTTGACAATTGTTGTAGTATTTTCTACCCCTATCGCTCCCAAAAAACTTCGACAATAATATCAAACAAGTGATATATGATCTTGGAAAATACATGAGGTAAGCAGTGATATTTGTTCAATATATCAAACAAGTAATATATTGTAAAGTCTTGTATTTATATATTTTTGTGTCTTCAATCTCTTGTTGGTGGTTGTCATCTAAAGAAATCCATAAAGAAGATATAAAATATTGGAAGAAAAGAATTCCTCATCTAATGTGTGAAATGAAAAAGTGTTTACCTTCAACCTTTTTCAATGCACAAGAACACTACCTCATACACCAAGTTGAGGAGATTGAATTGTTTGGACCTATACATGCTAGGTCAATGTGGATGGTTCAGAGACACTTGAAATTTTTGAAGGGTTTGGTATGACAGAGAGCATGTCCCAAGGGTCCTATGATTGAATGATATATGGTATACTAGATGATGGTGTACGTTACTCAATATCTTCCTAATCTTGCAGCAAAATCTTATATAGATTGCATTTAGGATCTCGCATCCATTAAAAAAT
>MU223928.1:907590-964149 GCA_018584345.1 Thuja plicata | reverse complement strand
ATATCTATATGCTTAAACAACCTCACTAGTTAAGACTATTCTCATTTCTAGTAGTGGGCATGACTAGAATCAAATCACTTGAAAGACACCAATATTTAGACATGCACAAATTAGTGACATGATTAAGCAAATTAACTTTCTTTATCATTTTTGTAGATTAATGCATTTAATCTAAATACTATCTTATGAGATTTGCTTCTGATAATTTTCTATTTCTTTGCACATCGATGATGTTAAATCATAGGGGATTCTCTTTGTTCCCTGCAATGGAGTGAGCTAATTCTGAAAGTATAAATTGATAATTTTAAGGCCCAGATGGGTAGAAATTCAATGGTACAATTATGGTCTTGTAAAGATAAACTGAAACTAGAATTTCAGAAAAAGTTCATAATTATGCACAAACTTTTCCCAGCCTTGCTAAAATTCCAGTTCCACTTTATCTATTCAAGACCATAATTGTACATTGAATTTTTGTCCATCTGGGCCTTGTAAGACTATATATTATACGTATTTGCACATGCATTCTCGATTCAGAGTGAGAAAATATTATTTTGGATGCGAGGGAGAGAAGCCGAACACATAAAGAACATGCACATAATAACAATAGCTGGAAAACATAAATGTAGATATCACAACAACTGAGAAACTTAAATATAGATATCATGGTCACAATTTTTTGGAGACACAACATAATTGAGTGGTATACCCATAATTGAGTGGTATCCTACAGTGCCAACTTAGAATTAGAGTAGTGGTTGCATTGCATCGTCTTGGTATACCACTCAGTTATGTTGTGTCTCCAAAAAATTGTGACCATGATGCCTACATTTATGTTTCTTAGTAGTTGTGTCCCAGGATCCCTTATGACCCTTTATTACCCTTTACGATCCCTAAGAATACATCTTAGAGATCTTAAAGTGTCGTAAAGGGTCATAAGAGACTCCTAGGAGGGGCCAGATGAGCTTCCACCTTCATGTGGTTGGCCTTGTTAAGTAGAGAACGTTAAATGATTCTCAAAACAAAGAGAAGCTCAAAAAATAAAAATTAACAACATTTCACACCATCGCAATGCCCGATTTGGTGGTAAAATATAAGGTGAAAAAGCAAAAGTACTGCCGCATCCATTAAAGTGGGGATGGAATTATGTACATCTAAAGATTTAGAGACATAAATAACACATTATTTAGACAATTAGTGGGGATTATTATTTTTTTAACTATAACTATGAAGCAATTGTATAAGTTTTGTTACCATTGATGATTTGAATCAAACTTTATGACTCCTTATTAGGAAAGAAGAAATATTATCACACTTCATGATCTACCTTAAGGGATTACATTATGTAAAGGAAAATAGAAATTTACCTTTGTATGAAAGTTTCTTATTGCGGTATCCTTTGATTCATTCTTTGATTGAAACAATATTTTATTTCCCATTCTTGATTCTAGGGTCAACATGCTCTCACTAAAACCTTGATTTTCCTCATTTAACCCTCTCATTGAGTCTTTTAATTGCTTGTGAGTTTGGATTCACCTCTCAAATCTTCCTCTCCATTTTTGGTATAATTCTTACTACATTGGAATTGGTTAGTCCTCAAGATGTTTCATAATAGTGGTTTAGGCAGCTATAATGTTCTCTCAAACAACCTATGCATGTATTATTGTGGATTTGGATTTGTCTATGTCTCTCTTGACCAAGGTTGTTTTATAAGTTTTTGATAGCTCTTGGAGCTAGAATTTGGATTATGAAGGAATTCACTTATGATAATTTTCTACCAGTCATCTAGCATTTGTTTTCCCTCACTCAAATGTCTCGTATTTGTCCTCATAATAGAAGAATGCATTGCATGAACACCTCACTATGGAGGTGGATAAGGATGTTTATAATCCAAAGTATTTTTCTCCTCTAATTCTATTGAGGTGATAATGCATGATGCTTCTATATCACCTATGATTATTCCTTTTCTTTATTCTCCACCTCTATTCTTATGGGCGACATTGGTGTGCTTCCTTTGGTTTGTGTGGAGACATCTCATCGATCTACTTCCCCAATTAGGCATTTCTCTCACGTGTCATTCCCTTTTGGGGTCCCAAAGAGAGTTTCTTCTCCTTATCCTATCTCTATAGATAAATAATTAGTTCTCAAGAACTATAGTACAATAAAAGAAGGGAAGTCTTCCAAAATATGTTTCATCATCTCATGCTCAGTTCAAGAGTGCGTGTCTTACTAATTCTTCTTATAGAATTATTTAATGTTTATAATTATTTTTTATTGACAACTTGAGACACATGAAAAACTATCTTCTAATTTTTCTTACAAATTTCTAGATGAATTTTTTCTTTTGGGACAGGACTGCGTTAAGCATCCAGGAACAAGACTATCTCCATTTTGATTTTTTAAAATTTTTCTTCCAATTAATGAAATTGACTCCCTTAACAGAATCAATTGTGCTTAACATCATTTCTATTTTTATCTGTCAGATGGGGTGATGGTCCAGATGTGTTCAGTGCTTTGATGAATGAAATTTAATGCCACCTTATGGAAAAACTCCTCCCTATGCTTCTATGTATCCATCTAGAGGAATTTATGGCCATCCATCAGTACCTCCTGTAAGTTCTAATACGTTGAGTTTTGTCATTCTTGTCTTTTAAAATATTTAATACTTATAATTTGAAAGTATGCATCTGTCTATGTGATTTTTCTTTTTAGGTAAGTCAATAATGAAGGAGATGGTCACTCCCTTTTGTTACCTAGAGTTTAGCATGTTTTTTTGGCTATTTTTATTGTGGACATATGGCCTATTTTACTATCCTAATTTTCTAACATTGTGGTCTTGATTGCAACTTTAGTGTGCACACACATTCACTCAATATGGAATCCCATCAAATGAAAATCCTACAGATGTCGTAATGGTAATTACTAAAATATTGTAGGTAGTAATTATATGGAAAATGATCATAAGAATTTTTAGCACTCAGTTGTTAATGTTTTAATCTTTTAAGATATGTTTTGAATGGAAATTTGATATCTACTTTCTGTGGACAAAATTCAGTTGCACAAAAAATAGATTCAGAGCCAAAGTCCTTGGGAGGTAAAGGACAAAATTCAATGAAGAGGGTAAAAGGAAGTTTGGGAAATCTCAAAATAGTTACAAGTAAAGCAGAGGGTGGAAAAGAAACACCTGCTACTGCAAATGGTGCCTTCTCACAATGGTAGATATTCAAGGCTGCTAAATTTGATAAACTTATTAAACTTTAATAATCAGTGGGAAGGTCTAGGATGCTGCTTAGATAAATCAGGTTATGTTGTAGGCAACTCCCATTTTCTTACCTTCTTATGTTTATAACTTATATGTTAGTGATCTAAATAGAACTGCCAGTTTCAGTGGGGACAGTGGCAGTGAAGGTTCAAGTGAAGGTAGTGAGGAAGGCAATTCACTAAATGTAAGAAATTTTTTTATGTATTTTTTGTACAAAAATGTATGGATGTTGATCTCATTATTTTCTCTCTTTTTTGGGTTACGTTTGAAAATACCCTTATGTTGTTATGTATTATTTTACAAAGATATTGTATTCTTTTCTGGATATGTCTCAAGGGTTGGAAACTAGGAGGAAAAGAAGCTTTGAATCACTAACCATGAATGGTATTCTTATTTCTAATTTTTATTTAATTATTTCATTTTAGGCACTTGATGTCTTTTCACAAATCCTACTTGTACTTATCAGATAGTCATAGTCTTCTAGTTTTTGGATGAACTAATTTTGTAATACCAATTGTTTTATAATTATTTGGCCAACCGCTAATGAAATTATCCCAATAAAGCACATCAAATCATGGCTCCAAGATAAGTAAAACCACAATTACTAAAAACAAAATTACCAGTGGATACATTCATCAAACAAAGCAATCCAAACTCATTTGTCTCTTGTGATTCCATGGTAAACAAACAAGAAAACATGACTAAGAAGCATTGTCAGTTACAAAAACACACTTTAAAGATGCATGTGATTTCTCCTAGTAGCATATAGTTGTTTGAAAAGCATAAAATATTTAATACACTGAGAATTCTAGCATAAATTATATTCATGTCTGCCATTTATAGATATGCTGTCATAGTTGGGAGGACATTGGGTTGTCCCTTTATCCACTAGGACACTAAACTCTTAAAAAATACATGCGACGTTGAAGCATCAAAAATTGCTGACGGCTAGACGTCCCATGTATAGAAAATTCATTGCATGTCTTTTGTAATTATGACACCAAGAAACTGTAACGATGACATGCTGAAGTTTTTAGATGGTGCAAACTGCAATGTCGCGATGTCGTAATAGCAACAAATAAAATATTACGACACCTAGACATTACTTTTTTTGTGTTAACCATTGCAAATTATGATAGACATGCAATGAATTTGATATACATGTGATGCCAAGATGTCAAAAATTGCCGATGGCTCCACATCACATGTCTATAAAATTCATTGCATGTCTGTCGTAATTGCGATGCCCACAAACTATAACGATGACATGCTAAAGTTTTTAGATGGTGGAAACTATGGCGGGTTACACAAAAAATGTGACACCTACGTGTCGTAAAAGTGACAGCTAAAATATGTAATGACAACATGATAACCATCATAGCCAGCTCATATTGTGACGGTTATTACCATTGCAATAATGATAGATGGTATAGCCATCGTTGTTTCTGACACCAAAACTACAACACTGGTCTCTGTCACTTGGCCGATGGGATAGTGTCAGAAAAGTGACACATAGCCATCGAAAAATGGTCTCAAATGTTGTAGTGATTCCAAGCTCCTTCATAACTTCTAAGTGCATGATGTTAACTGTTGCTCCTTAATTTATCCTACAATTCTTAATAAGTTTATTGTTAAGCATTAAAGTGAGATAAAAAGGATAAACTTTGTTGGGATTAATGGGAAGTAGTACTAGAAAGGGAGGGGTGAATAAGTATCTCTAAAAATTTTAACTCTTTTCACCTTTCATCATTAGTAATCATTCTTTAATGTATTACCGACCAATTCTGATGTTTCTTTCTTATGTAAGTAATATTAATTCATAATAGTTAATTGTTTGCAACATTAATAGAAGCATTCATGAAAGTAATAAACACATAACACAAGATATGATATTGCAGAAAATTCCTATTAGGAAGTAAAAAAATGCGGTGGGGATGGCACCCACAAAACTTCACTATCTATAGAATGGAAGGGAGATAGTAAAGACTTACAATTTATCACTTCTGATGATCTACCCTATTAGGAGTATTAAAGTGGAGACATGTTAAGATCTACTCTATTAAGAGCTTTAGCAACACTGATTTAAGTGTGCACCCAGTTAAGAGATTTACAATAGGACTGATAGGTCCACCTTTCTTGAAAGGATTTCTTAAGTTTACTACACTTGTTAGAATTATTACAATATGTTTGACCTGACTATATATAATCTATAATTTCTGATCACAAATACATTAAAGCTCTCATAATATGAATATCACCTATAGTGATTGATTAATACCTTTTCTCTGCTCATCAGTAGCCTATGTTCTTGTTCTTGAAACTGATTTAATCATTTTCTGTCCTTCTACATGAACTCTCTTGTCTGATCCTTAGATGCTCTTAGTGGCTACAATCATCATTGAAAAACAACATGTTCACAATAGATTGAGCATCTATTTATACATGTATTTGACCTATTCTAGAATCATGCATTACAAAGTTAACTCTAGATCTAAGGTATACAACTTGACCTTGATCTTTTAGTTTGCATGTTTTAAAACAGTTTGACTCACTAAAATGATAATAAATACATTGCTTCCTCTGAACATAATGGATTTAAAACAAATCAAGAAGATAAATATACAACTTCAGTGTTTTATTTGACGTGAAAATTTAGATCCACTTTTTGCAGGATGTAACTGACTGTCGGTTCTTGGTCATTGGGTTGAACTGAAAGTTTGTCAGTGTTCCTTTGTTGAACTGATCATTGGGTTCCCTTCATCTCTTGGGTTCCTCTCTTTTTTGTTTCATCAGGTTTCACTATCGTTACTCATTGGGTTCCTTTATCCTTTTTGTCATCGGGTAACACTGAATAGTGTTTGTTAGGAAGCTTTGAACTTGGTAGTATCGGGTAACCTTGGTGTTGGGTTGTGTTGTGCCCTGTCTGTCGGTGTAGTGTAAACCGATGGTGTAGATCATGTTTTTCCTTGTATATACTAATGAAAAAATATAATTCCTTCAGTCTCCCCCTTTGATATTAGTATCAAAAATTGATATGTGCATAATAATAAAGTGTTTAGTATGTACACCATTTTTATATCCTTATCATTATATGACTCCCCCTAATTGTATGCATCAGTATAGTATAAGTATATGTACATGTATACTTGCCTTTGTACTATACATTCCCTATTCTTTGCTCTTTCAATTGTTTGACTGTACACTTCCCCCTTTATACTATCTGAATTGTATGTACATATCACTTCCCCCTTTATTTGATACTCATGACAAAAATGTACAACTTATAAGATGCCAAAAATGTGACAAAAATGTGTAACTTACAATGTTTCAAGAATATGTGAGTGGGTATTCTTTATTTATTCAAGCAATTTCTCCCATTTTTATTTCAATAGTTCTAGTGCCATGTGCTCTAGCTCTATTATTGCATGCCTATCATAAATGTTGTCTAGGACAGACATTTCTGGAGTGGCAATTAGTGCTCTTGCCTCTATCATATGTTTTTGCAGTAGTGAGAGTGTCAGTAAGTGTTATACTTGAATCTTATTTACCTCATCTCTAAAATTTATCTCTACAATATGTATGTCTTTTCTCGATTTCCATGCTTTCTTGAGTTGCTCATTGTGCAATTTTATTGCCTCTTCACTATTTGTGAGACTTTGTGCACTTGTTTGAAGATCAACATCTATTTTTCTATCTTGTCGGTATAATCCTGGGTGAGTTGATCAAGCGTGCATAAATTTTGTATCAAGGTTATAGCTTCTGAGATTATTGGATCAATTGTGCTAACCAATTCAGAAAGCTTTACCTTTTGCAATGCCACTTCTTGGGTTATCTTTTCTGCTAGCTTGAACTCATATTTCTGTTCAAGTATTTCTTCCATGAATTTCTCAGCATCTATGTTCTGAGATGTGATTGCATCTATGAGAACCACTAATTGATCAATAATTTTGGCTATTTGATCAATATCTACATCTGTTACAATTTTTTTAAGTATTCCTCATGCTACTTCAAGTACCTTGGCCTCTTTTGTGGATTTTTCTCAATTTGTCTTGCATTGCCTTTCTTTCACAAAGTCTTGCATACTTTGTCAATTCAGTCGGATCCAATGTCCTTGGATCACAAACTAGAATCTAAATGATTTCATCTAGAGTCACTAGATTCTTATGCTTGGTCATCTTCTTCTTTGAGACTTGTGTGGCCGCAGATGTATGAAGTACCATTGCTAGTTCATTTTTCCTCTCTAAAGTTCTTGGTGAAGGCTTTGTTGAAGATGCTTCTTGTGTTTTATGCTTGGGGTGAACCTATCAGTTTTGTGAAGACGTCTCTCCATCAACCTTGGGTGTCTCTACATATTTTTCTTATGTTTTCTTCTCCAGCTCATCTTTCTTTGCTTCTTCACTCTTATCTTTCTGCCTGTCATCTTCTACCTTTTGTATTTCCTCTTTACTTTGATCAGTAGACTTATCTTTCTCATCATCAGTTGAAGCTTGCTCTGTAGTTGTGTCCTTTGTGTCATCTGTGGTGTCTTTTTCTTCTGCATCACCCTTCTCCTCGAGTGTGCTTGTGTCTTCTGCAATAGATCCTTCATTACCTTCTAGTATATTGATGGCCTTCATCAATACTGGCATATTGCTTTGTGTGCTAGCTTGGGTTGTATCTAGAGTGATGTCCTTCTCGTCAGTTTGGTCTTTTTGAGCAGTGACATCCTCATCTTTTTGTATTTTCTCTGCAGGGTTTGGTTCTGTTATGTCCATGACTGAAGTGTCCTACCATGTCTCATCAGCAACATCTATGTCTTTATTGGCTTGGGTCTCCATTTGTTGTTTCTTGATCTGATCCTTAAGTGATATGAATATAAAATCATCTTCTTTTTGAGGATCTTTATCAAATTCATATTGTGTGATGTCTTGAATGTCAAGATCATCCATGAATTTTTCCAAATCTTTTGGCTCCATATCTTCAACATTGTCCAAAGCAATGTGCTAAGGAATTGCCTTGTCTTCCTCCTCCTCTCTATGAGGTGTTTTAGTGAGAAGTAATTGTTCCTCATGACTTGTTGACTCTATAGGAAGATCTAGGATTTTTCTCCATTTAGTCTCGGTCATTGTGTCCAACTCTATGAACTTATCCTCTAGCACTTTTTAAGCTCTTATCTTGGCTATAAATTTTCTTGAGTGCTTCTTCATTATCTCTTTGATTTCTTCTATCTTAGATTTAGGAGGCATAAGTGTGAAAAGTACCCTCTCCCTTGCTTCTCTTTCAGTTTGTAGAGCATATGACCACTGTTGAGATATTCTGTTACCCAACTCTTTGGGTATTTGATTGACAAATTTAGCTGGTACATATTTGAATTTCACCATTGACCTGATGATTGCCTCTTGTATCTTATTTTGGTCCTCTGGTTTAAGTTATCCCATTTTCTAATTTTCTTATCATACATGGTGTCAGATGCAGCAATGGATTCAATAGCCTCATCAATTGTTTGCTTTCTGAAATTCTTCTTCACTACATCAAGCTCATCCTCTTTAGAATCCTCTATGTCACCTTTAGTCCTGACCATTCTTGTTCTCCTATTTGTAGGTGTTTGTTTCTCTATTTGCAGTTGTGTTTTCTTTACAGACTACTTCCTCTTATAGGTCCTTACTTGACCTTTCTTAAGAGGTGTGGTATTGGTCTTATCCATTTGACTTCTTGTCCTCTATTTCTTTGGAGGAGGTGGAGGTGTATCAGATTCAGTTGCCTTATAATCTAATTTATGCTCATCTCACACTTTAGTGATGGTGCCTTGTTCATCAGTTTCCTTTGTTTGTTCTTGTTCCTCCTCATTAACCGATAGAATCTTTTTAAGATTCTTAACCATCTTATTATTCTTGTTGATAGTATTTTTAATTTTTAGGCCTCTTTTTATATTTGACCTAGCCTCTTCATAAGTGCCAAACCTTGGTTGTTTTCTGTCAATTGGCTCATTGATCAATGCATCAATAGCATTGGTTTCTTGAACTATGTTGATTTCATAATCAAGAGGGGCTAACCAAGATGTTCTTGGTACAACCAGTTTTATGTAGTTAAAGTCTGTATCCACCATAAAACATATCTCATCCCTATGTTTTTCAATCAAATGCTCAGGGATCCTTGTTCTTTCCATCATCTTTTCCTTGAATTCAAGGAAGTATGTAGTCATAACTGAGTCAAAGTTATCTTTTAGTGACTTAATTAATTCACTAATTTGTAATGTCACCAGTTTTATAGTGTCCTATTTCACTTTTCCTACTGAAGGAAAGTATTCTTGAAAGTAGAAAAATATACACATGATAAGTGAGCCAAACTTACATGTGTTAGTCTTTGCAAACCTTATTGTGTTCATGTTCTCATCAAGTTGCTTTAGCAGGATCTCACATAGATCCATCTGTATTCCCTTTGTTACTATCTTGTAAGTTGTTCTTACTGATCTTGACAATATGTTGTTTATCCTACTTGCCTGAAAGATATTGTAACCAATCACACATGCACCGAATCTCAGTTCTTCATCGGTGATGGTGTTAACCTTAAGACCTTTGTTATCCCATTCAATTTTTGTGAGCTTTTCAACTTCTAGCCTAGAAGGATGCTTGTGAGCCTTAGGCCTGTCAGTTATTGTATAACCAGTGACAACATGAAGGACATCCTCTTTTATTTTCTTGGGTTGATCTAACCATAAATTTTGATCTTGCATTCTGCTAAGTACTAACCTAATCTAGTTGGTTTTGAAGTCCCTCGGGAAATATACAGAATTTGTTATTCCCTTTACTTGCAGATGCTTATGTTCATCATTTAGGTTTCCTTCTATGTCACAAAGCTTCATGTAAGCTTCATCCATCTCTAGATCACATATTTTAGCAATCTTACAGTGAATATAGGACCTTACGTCCTCTATTAACAAAACCCTAGGTGGAATCTTAGAAAATGCATCGGTTTCATTGGGTTACGATGCAACCTCTGGGAATATCTTGTATTTGGAATCCACATAGGTGTTTTTTTAATTAACTTAACCACATTCTTCTTATTATTCTTGATCTTAGTAGTTGTTGAAGTGGTTGCCACCATTTTTTCAAATTTAGGGCTTTCTTGTAAATTTAGGGCTTTCTTGAAAATGAAGACAGAGTTATTTCAGTGTCATCGGTACTTACTTTGATCGTGATACTGATGAATGATCTATTTGTTGTGTGCTAGATTGAGTCAAGGATGCTTTTCTATCTGTTCTTTTATCACTCTGGTTTTGTACTTCTTTTTCTCTTCAAATTGTGGGTGCAAAATGAAGTGCTCCCATCGAGTATTTAAAGACTTTTTCCCTAAGTCTGTCATAAATTCTCAACAACTCATCGAGTCATGAAGACAGAGTTCATCAGGATGACTTTCAAAATCATTGTCAGTGTTTTAAGGATGCTCAGGATGGCTATTAAGAATTTTTATTTTACCTGCGGATATTGGTAGTCTGTCATGACAACTTTATAACTTTGCTTCCTTACCAACGCGTGTCAGGTTACATTGGCAACTTAGCCATTTTATGTGTTGTCTGACAATTCTCGGTAAGTTTAGATAGCTCATCCTTTATATTTATTGATGATTTTTGGTATGTGTTTACCAATGAGATTATTTTCTCAAAATTGTAACAAGTAACATAATATGCATATTTATTTATGCAGATTTTGACTATATATCAATTTGTATAATGGAACTGATGCAAAAATATGACTTGGTGTAGTGCAGTTCCATACTTGTTCAGCTTAAGTGGGGGTGGTCATGTCACTAGATCCATTGGATGGGGTGTCACCATTTTCCTTTCTTGGTCTAGCTTCATCATTGCTTGAATGGTGTTTCCATTGGGATATATCCCTCTAGATATCTTCAATGGTGTTTCCATTGGGATATATTCTTGTCTCTGTCATTCAGTCTTTGCAATCTTTCTTGAGATGACCAACTTTGTGATAGTGTAAGCATGCCATTCTGAGGTTTGTCCAGCCTCTAGACCTTTTGGTCCATGCCCTTATGCAATTTGTAGCAATGTGACCATATCTACCACATGTTGTACAGTTTTTCCAAGTACTATAGTCCCATACATATTGATTACTGATTCTCTTTGGTTGATAGGGAGTTTCTTGACCTTTAGCCTTCCATGCTTTCCTTTTCTTTTTCCAGCATTCAAGACTTGTGTGCCCATTCATTTTGTATGTAGGACAGTATTTGTCCATGTAGGTTTCCTTCTTTGGTTGATCCATCTTAGCCTTACTTTTATATGCTTTATGTCTTTTCTTGTTACATTTATAACAGAATCCTATGAATGAAGATGTAGATTTAGGAATACCTTTCATTTTTCCTCTATACACATTTGATGTGTGGCCTTGATTTCCACAGTTTTTGCATGTAAGCTTTCTTGGTCTTGGATTTTCATAAACATTCTTTGGATTAGCTTGATTTTATGATTCTCCATTTTCGATAAAGCCTAGACCATTGTTGTTGTTGAATCTTCATTTTGCTTCAGGAAAATCATCCATTCTTTTATTGTTTTCTTTAGCCTTTCTGATAATTTCATTATGTTTTTTCTAAACTCTAACCTCATGATTTAGTTTCTTATTCTCTTCTCTTAGTTCACTGATAGCCTGTACTCTTTCAATGAGTTCTATATTCATTTTGTTTGCTTCTTGACTCATAAGAATAATCTGATTTGTAATCTCATGGTGATGCTCAACATGTCTTTGAATTTCTAATTCCTTTTCTTGTAGCTTCTCTGTAATCTTCCTTTTGTCATCAACAGCTAGTGTTCTTTTTGTTTCAACTTGTCTAGCAGAACTCATCACATAAATCATTCTTACCATCTGGGTCTCTTGACCAATTTGCAGCATCTTTATTTGTTTTTTCAGATGTTGATTGATCTCCTTTAGACTTGTGATGTTCTCTTTTGATGTATCTGATGCATTACTTGTATTTTATCTTAAAGATTCAAAGAAATTTGGAATCTCTTCTTCTTGATAATCTTTTTCATTGCTCCGAATTGCCATACCTTTTCTCTCATCCAACAACTCTCTCATCTTGATTCTTTATTCTTTATAGTGTTCATAGAACATCTGTATCTCAAGATTTTTATTATCAATATTCTTATCAATGTTGTACTTCTCCATTGTATGATATTTTCTCTTAAGCCTTTAAGATTTCCAAGAAGAGACTTAACTCTGATACCAATTTTTGGGATTAATGGGTAGTAGTACTGAGAGGGGAGGGGTGAATTAGTACCTCTAAAACTTTTAACTCTTTTCACCTTTCATCATTAGTAATCATTCTTTAATGTATTACCGACCAATTCTGATGTTCTTTCTTATGTAAGTAATATTAATTCATAATATTTAATTGTTTGCAACATTCATAGAAACATTCATGAAAGTAATAAACACATAACACAAGATATGATATCGCACAAAACTCCTATTAGGAAGTAAAAAATATGGTGAGATGGAACCCACAAAACTTCACTATCTGCAGAATGGAAGGGAGCCGATAAAGGCTTACAATTTATCACTTCTGATGATCTACCTTGTTAGGAGTATTAAAGTGGAGACCTGTTAAGATATACTTTGTTAAGAGCTTTAGCAACACTGATTTAAGTGTGCACTCGGTTAAGAGATTTACAATAGGACTGTTAGGTCCACCTTTCTTGAGAGGATTTCTTAAGTGTACTACACTTGTTAGAATGAGTACACTATGTTTGACCTGACTGTATGCAATCTATAATTTATGATCATAGATCCATTAAAGCTCTCATAAAATGAATATCACCTATAGTGATTGATTAATACCTTTTCTCTGCTCATTGGTAGCCTATGTTGTTTTTCTTGAAAATGATTTAATCCTTTTCTGTCCTTCTACATGAATTCTCTTATCAGATCCTTAGAAGCTCTCACTAGCTATGGTCATCATTGAATAACAACATGTTCACACTAGATTGAGCATCTATTTATACACATAATTGACCTACTCTAGAATCGCATATTACAAAGTTAACTCTAGATCCAAGGTATACAACTTGACCTTGATCTTTTAGTTTGCATGTTTTAAAATAGTTAGACTGATTAAAACAATAATAAATACATTGCTTCCTCTACACATAGTGGATTTAAAACAAATCAAAAAGCTAAATATACAACTTAATTTTTTTATCTGACATGGAAAGTTAGATCCACTTTTTGCGAGATGTGACTGACTGTCGGTTCTTGGTTGTTGGGTTGAACTGAAAGTCTATCGGTGTTCCTTTGTTGAATTGATCATCGGGTTCCCTTCATCTATCAGGTTCCTCTCTTTTCCATTTCGTCGAGTTGCACTATCATTACTTGTTGGGTTCCTTTATCCTTTTTTTCATCGGGTAACACTAAATAGTGTTTGTCGGGATGCTTTGAACTTGGTAGTATTGGGTAACCTTGGTGTTAGGTTGTGTTGTGCCCTGTCTGTTGGTGTAGTGTAAAATGATGGTATAGATCATGTTTTTTCTTGTATATACTAATGGAGAAATATAATGCCTTCACAACTTGTGTTCCATTTTGATAAATATTAGTTCCTAAATAAACCACTATTGGTTCTTCATTTACTGGTCTCTGATTAGATTCCTCAAAAACATTATGTACATTAGACAACACTTTTATAGTTTAATCTTTCTATTCAGATATTTTCATCATTTCAATTAAAGGAATATAAATCTTTACTTGAGACAAAGCATTAGATATAAAAGAACTATTATTGGGAATAAACTTACTGACCATTGGTTTCTCCTTTGGATTTGTCAGTTTAGGGGCTTGATGATGATCTACCTATTGAATTTTCTTTGCAATATCATCTTTGATCCTTTGTGTGTCAAGATGGCTTACCTTCTTATTTGGTGCCTTGATAGATATTCTAGTAGACTTTCCTTGATCAACATTTATTTTTCTATTCCTTAATTTGTAATTATTCCTTGCTTCCTCAAGTGCTACAACAGTATAAGATTATTTCTCCTCATTTGTTAACCTCATGATGAATGACATCTCTCCTTGTTGTTTATGACACTGATATATCCTATTCAAATCTTCATGGTACACATAATCCTCCTTTGAAGAAATGTAATCATCTCTTCCCCATATGGGTTCAGATGAGACATTGTTCACTGTAGTTTGTTGATTATCACTCTGATCTTCCTCCTCTTGCAATCTCTGGGTCACACCACAATTATCAAGAGAATTGGTTAATATGCAAGTATCACATCAAGTATAGATCTCCACCAAATGGTTGTTTCTTTGCAATGGATCAGGTGTTTCTTTAGTATAATATTGCTTTCCACGTTTACCATCTTTCCAATTAGTATTATATGGCATATTTTGTAATATAAACATGTCATTTTTAGGGAGTGATGACCTATCACTCCTGACTTGCTTGGCATTTAGATTTTTTAGCATATCCATAATGTCTTTAAGATCATCCTTTTTAGGGGCCTTTGGAATGTATAGTTTAGTATCATCCCTTTTATCTATCCTCCCAGCATCTTTTCTATTATTTTCAATAGTAGTGGCAACTTTAAAAGCTTGCTGCAAGGTTGCAGGTCCTTGTGATCTAATCTCATAATGTGTTTTGCTATGAAATGCACTTAGATAGAAATCAATTAGAAAGGAATCAACAGGTCTTATATCTCTTGGTACTCTATTCAAAACTTTATTAAACCTTTTATTGAATTCTACTACTGGCTCATTAAAGTTATTTTTAATGCTAGTTAATTTATGAGATGCAAAAGATGTATCATTATAATCACCGAACTATTCAATAAATTGGTTTACAAAATTACACTAGCCTAAGATGATCTATCAGGAAACCCCCTATACCATTTAACATCTTTTTTTAATAATAGGATAAATAAATTCATAAAAATATCATCATGATTCCCATCTGACTCTTCAATGATGTTTTTCAAATTTATGGTGTGTTGTTCAACAGATTCCACTCCATTCCCTGAAAATTTTAGAATAGCATTTCTTAATTCATTAGATATAGCATTTGGATATCCAACTATCCCACTAAAATCAAGTTTCCTATATCTTTCCATCACCATAGGAGCTCTTCTTCTTTGGCCCATATTATGGCAATTCCCATTATGACCTCTGACATTTTGATGATTCATGCCTTGGTGATTTTGACCATTGTTATGATTATTTCCCATGTTTTTCTGCCTTGGATTACCTCGGTCATAGCTTTCTGCATTATTTGGATGTCTCCAATAACCACTCCTTCCATTATTGTTATTTTTCTTCTCACACCTTCCTCTATTGTCTGGTTCAAACAATGGCTTTTTATGATCACTGTTGAAAATTGGGTCCCTATTTTTTCTATGAGGAGGATTGTATTTTGGTAATCCATTCCCTTTTGGTGTCACCTTTTCTCTTGATCTTTCTTCATCCTCAGGCACTAAAACTAACCCACTTCTCTTTATTTTGAACCTATCCAAGGCCTCACTAGGTAACCTTCTCAAAGCTTTAATCACTTTTGGATTATGTTTACCATACTCGGTTAACTTACTTAATGTAGCATATAAAAATTGATCTTCATCATCATATTCTTCTATCTCTTCTTCTATTTCCTAGACTGGATTCTAATTTTCAACATCTTCAAAGCCAAAGGAGTTTTTTTTATCCTCTAGATTGCTAGGATTTTCACAATGGCTTCCATTATTGAAACTAGTAGTCTCCCTATCAAGAAACCTCTTATATCTAGTATACAACATATCTGGAACTTGTTTCTTACTTCTTCTTAAAATTTTGTGTAAATCTAGTTCAAGTTGATCTTGATGCAAGGATCTTCTACCCCACATGAATACTTAGCATAACAAAATTAATTTACCTAGATATAAATGCATCATAATTATAGAGTTGCCACATTCTTGCCAGAAGTAAAATACTGCTTGCTGGTCTTCTGGATTCTTCCTTCTAGTACAGTGCACTTTTAAACAAACTAGTACCGCTGCTCTTTGATTTACAAAATGTGAAATTATGATAACTCCACAATACTTATTGTGAATAATTCCCTAGTAGAGTTTCCAATCTCTTGGTAATCAAATCAATAGATTGGATTTCCTATGGACTTTCCATCCAATGATGGGAAACCTAGGTGACTTGGCCAACTAACAAGTTTCAACCAAGGCAAGGTTGAACCTTCAACAATTCTGGCTCTACAAAACCAAGGCTGGTAGGTGGTGCAGGGACACCAATAGAATCATTAATTTCATCACATTTTATGTGAATTCCAATGTTTCCTTTCTAAAAAATATGAAATAAATCCCATTTCAATATATATGTAAGGTAGTTAAAAGCACAATATTGCTAAATTTATAATTTAGCAAGATGTGCCAAATATGTAATTAAGGATTTGAATGGGCATTGTAACCAAATGGGAATAAAAAGAGTCAAAGGGTAGATGAATGGTTAGTATACATCAAATTTTCTTTAAATAGACATCATTATGTAATCAAAAAAGGTGTGTCGATAGAGAATAATTTTGGGGGAAGATAGTGAAAAAGACTGTGGAAAGAATCGGGCTCTCTGGCTCAAATCCAGAGAGCCATCAATATTATGTATTCAGTTGATTTTCTTGAAACATCTTATAATGGAGTTGATCATTTTGAGTTTTTTTTTCAATGGTTATTTTATGTTTCTATATATCAGTTTTGATAATACATCATAACACTGATATGGTTTCAGGTTTTGTTGAAGGAGTATAATAGTTTAGTGAATCAATGTGTTTATTATAAGTGTTGTGAGTTATTCATGTTGGTATGGTATCTGGTCTCTTTGAGTTCTATTAGTAGTCCACCTTGGTGTATCTTCGGCCTTCATAATAGTGATGCTATTTTTTTTATGATAGTCCCAACTTGGGGATATTATGATAAAGTAATTTTTAGTCTCATCTATGTATCGGTTTTAATAGACAGAGAAGTGATTTAAAAGTCAATTCACATTATTAAATGTAACTGATTTTGGAATAGTTTCTTTTCAAAAACTGTTACATGCAACTAATGATTTGTTTTGAACCATGCAAAATATATTGGAAGTTACTGAAATGGTCTATGTCGCATGGAAGGGCCCAAGAGGTAACATTGCCTATGATCATTTTTATGAAGACCAAACAAGTTCTAATTTGCAAAGTTTTCTTTACGATTTGAAGCAGCCCAAAGACATTGGAATTTGTTCTTAAAGTATAAGGTGAAGTCCATTATATGGTGAATTTGCTACTAGGTGAGAGAAAAGGTGGCAGTGTGCTATCATATGCACATATTTGATTTGTGACCCGCATGGCAATGAGCTCCAATCTTAGTCTTTAAAAGACTCGTAAGGTATGAAATCTTAGTTAATATGAATCGAATAGAGGTGAGTTCTGGTTTAGCAATGGGAAAGGAAGATGATATTAAGTGAACACTATTGATTTTTGAAACATTGAATGGATTATGAGTCTCTAAATCTATGTCTATAAAGAAACAAATTAGAGTATGCAGATTATCAGAACATCATCGATTCCCTCTGCATCAGATTGGTATCAGAGCTCAGAAGATTATGAGCGTGTAGTAGAAATCTACACCAGGTAGTGGTTGTGATTATTTTAGATTCTTGTTATGAATTTCTGGTTGTAGATTTGGTGCTAGTTTGCTTAGTTGTAGGACGTGGACAAGAAGGTCTACCGAGGGACCATAGGAGATGGTCTTGTGTGTCACCAATAGACTGGGGAGAGAGGAATGAGGAACTCCCAGGTGAGGGACAAAAGTGTGGTGTTGTAGCAGCATGGAGGAGTGCATAGTGGAATGGAAAGCACCATTGAGTCAATAGTATAAACTCCATTGATAGGAGTTAGAGTAGAAGGAAAGAGAGAATGCAAAGGAGATTTCGATGTAGTGATGAAGACAAAGAGGCCACAGGTTCGTTTGCAGTCTCACCAAAGCATTTCCATGGGACATGGAAAATTTTAAAGCTCGAGAGTATGGTGCAAGGGCACCAATAGAGTCATTAATTTCATGACATTTTATGTGAATTCCAATGTTTCCTTTCTGAAAATATGAACTAAAGCCCATTTCAATATATATGTAAGGCATTTAAAAGAACAATCTTGCTAAATTTATAATTTAGCAAGATGTGCCTAATGTGTAATTAGGGATTTGAATGGGCATTGTATCCAAATGGGAATACAAAGAGTCGAAGGGTAGATGAATGGTTTGTAACCATCAAGATGGTCTTTAAATAGACATCATTATGTAATAAAAAAAGGTGTGTCAATAGAGAATAGTTTTGGGGGAAGATAGTGAAAAAGACTATGGAAAGAATCGGGTTCTCTAGCTGGAAGCTAGAGAGCCATTGATATTATGTGTTCAATTGATTTTCTTGAAACATATTATAATGGAGTCGATCATTTTAAGTTTTGTTTTGAATGGTTATTTTATGTTTCTATATATTGATTTTGATAATAGATCATAACAATGATATGGTTTCGGGTTTTGTTGAAGGAGTATAACAGTTTAGTGAATTGATATGTTTATTATAAGTGCTATGAGTTATTCATGTTGGCATGGTATCAGATCTCTTTGAGTTCTATTAGTATTCCACCTTGGTGTATTTTTGGCCTTCATAATAGTGATGCTATTTGTTTTATGATAGTCCTGACTTGGGGACATTATGATAGAGTAATTTTTAGTCTCGTCTATGTATCGGTTTTAACAGATAGAGAAGTGATTTAAAAGTTGAGTGTCATTATTAAATGTAATTGATTCTAGAATAGTTTCTTTTCAAAAACCATTACATTCAACTAATGATTTTTTTTGAACCATGCAAAAGATATTGGAAGTTACTAAAATGGTCTATGCCACATGGAAGGGCCCAAGAGGTAACATTGCCTATGATCATTTTTATGAAGACCAAACAAGTTCTAATTTGCAGAATTTTGTTTAATATTTGAATCAGCCCAAAGACATTTGAAGTCATTCTTAAATTATCGGGTGAAGTCTATTATATGGTGAATTCGGTGCTAGGTGAGATAAAAGGTGGCGGTGTGCTATCATATGCACATATTTGAGTTGCAACTTGCATGGTGATGAACTCCAATCTGAGTCATTAAAACACCCATAAGGTATGAAATATTAGTTAATATGAATCAAATAGAGGTGAGTTATGGTTCATCAATGAGAATGGAAGATGATATTAAGTGAATACTATTGATTATTGAAATATCGAATGGATTATGAGTCTCTAAATCTATGTCTATAAAGAAATAAAGTAGAATATGTAGATTATCAGAACACCATCGATGCCCTCTGCATCAATAGGTCTATACCTTGACTTCTCCTTCAAGGCCTTTTATAATAGATGAGACACACTTCAAACTTCTCTCTCTCAAGCATGGCAAGGTAATTTGAAATAAATCAAATATTAATCAATACAACATAAAATTTTAGAAACTGAATTCTTTGTGAGTTTTTTAAGAGTGCTTTAAAAGAATGTATAAATAAATGAATGCTTGAATATCTCAACAACATAAAACAATGAACCAAATGACTATATTCAACAATGAATTAGATCATGTATACTTGGATAGAGGAGAATGGAGCATGAGCGGGAGGGAGGAGGGTGAGAAAAGGCAGGAGAAAAAAATTTGAATTTCAAAACTGGAGGTAAGCTAGGAGTTAATGGATCTGCTACAGGATCTACGATAGAAGGTGTAGAGATCATTGTTAGATCAGTGGAAAAGGATGGAGGATCTACAGTGGTACTATCCAGTGGGGATAATGGGTCAGAAATGGGGCCAAAGGCAAAAAAACCAAAAGATTTGAATGTTGGGGGATAATCATCTCAAGGTAAGTCACATGGTATCTTCGTTAATCTAGGAAAAAGGAAATGGGCGGGTCTCTTTGGTATAAAACCCTTGGGTAAGTCCTTATTCCCTAAAGTGAATATTTTAACAAACCCAGTGAAAAGAGAGTTTGGTATTGATATACCAAATTAGTTAGTGGACCACACAGTTTCTATCATGGATTCTACTCTAGTAGGAAATTTTTTGGGTCCAAGACCGAATATAGATCTAGTTAGATCCTTTGTGGATAAGAAATGGAGGCTGAAAGTTCAAGTTGATGTAGTGGCTATGCCAAAAGGTTTTTTCTCCTTCAAATTCTCAAATGGGGAAGACCTTTCAAAATTTCTATGTGGGGGTCCCTAGATGATGGTAAAATCCTCCTTATCTCTACAAAAATGGACAACCAACCTCGACTATAATGATAGCTTCTTTATAGCAGCATCGGTTTGGGTTTGTCTTCCTAGAATGCCTCTGGAATATTGGCATGAAGACATTATAATCACTATTGTAGGATCATTTGGGGAGCTTCTATCTATAGATCCAATGACAGAAGCCAGAACAAGACAAGTTTATGCAAGGATTTGTGTTAACATTCAGCATAATGTAGATCTTCCTCAGGTAATAACCCTGAAATCAAAACTAGGGACATGGAATCAAGAGATTGAATATGAATCAATGTCTTTTGCATTCTTTATATGTAAGAAATCTAGTCATTGGGATAAACATTGCCCCCAGAAGCCTCAAAAGGAAAAGAAGAAGGACCAGGATCAAAACAAAGGACAGAGAATGGAATGGAAAAGAAAAATAGAGGAAACAAATGTCATCCCCAAAATGCTGGAAGGAAATAGGGATCAGATGGAAGAAAAAATGAATGAAAAAATAAATGAGAATAATTAGAAGGAGCAAAATGGGGAAGCTATCCAAGAATTTGTGATGCAAGTTCCCAAAGAAAGGACAATCACAAGGTAGAATATAGTAGCAGAAGAAAGAGGGGAACTTGTCACAGTAGAAATCAAACAAAATGAATCAAGGATAGAAGAAAATGTGACTCCTTCTAAAGGAGAAGAAAATGAATGGTACTCTGAAGAAGAGGAGTCTCTAGAAGAAACAAAAAATAAAACAAAACAAATGTCAGAGGAAAAACTGGAGAAGGAGACTGATTCAAAACTAGAGTGATAAACAGAAAAGGAAGAAAGAGGAAGAAGCAGAGGAAAAATCTTGGTCAACTATGGGATACTCAAAGAAGGCATCAGGTAAAAAAGGCCCAAAATCCCCTAAAGGAAACCACTCTGTTTATGAAATGAACTCCAGCTCAAGAAACAAAGCTGAGAGCTCCTTTAATGGGGAAATCGATTAAGAAGACAGGATGCCAAAAACCAAGAGTCTTGAAAAGACAGTAGAAAGAAAACATAGGAACTCCAAAACTAGATAAAGGTAGAAAATCAGAGAAAAATCAAAGGGAAGAGGAAGAAAAACAAAATATTGCTGATGGAAAACAACTCACCAGCCATCGGGTTTGTTTCCCAATCCTTAAATGGAGATTATTTCATGGAACATAGGACTCAATGGTCCTCACAAGAAATATGTTGTTAGGAACTTAGTTAGAGATTCTAAACCTGATATTCTTTTGATTCAAGAAACTAAGATGATCAAAGATAAAATAGAGAACTTGAAGCTATTAAAAAATGGGAAATGTTTTGGTAGTAGTTCTGAAGGGGCTTCTGGAGGATTGGCTATCTTCTAGAATCAATCTTGTTTTGATTGTCAGCTTCTAAAAGAGGATAAAAATTTCCTTGCTACTGAATTCTGAAGCTTAAAGGACAATTTATCTTGGACCCTCATCATTTTTTATGCTCCCAACACAAAATATGGAAGACTTAAGCTCTAGAAGAAGTTGCACGATCAGATGGAAGTTAGTCAGGAAAACAACTTTCTTATAATGGGAGACTTTAATACTCCCTTAAAGTAGGAAGATAAAATGGGAGGAAACTTATCTCAAGTGGAAAGTAGAGTAGATTTGATGGGCTTTATTATTAATGAAGGATTGTTGGATGTTGATCTGGAAGGGATTAACTATACTTGGTCTAATCGTAGGGTGGGAGTTGATCTTATTCAAGTTAAGCTTGACAAGGTGCTGATCAATCCAAAATGGTAAACTAAGTTCTCATGTTCCCTTTCATCCCTCACCATAATTTGTTCAGATCGTTTCTCCATATCCTTCAATGTTCTTCCTTTCACAGGGAAAATAAATGCTCCCTTTAGATTTGAGAAGATGTGGCTAGACCACCCTGATCTAGAAAATAAAATAAGGGACTGGTGGAATATTAAGGTGGAAGGAACAATAATGCTCAAAGTGGTCAAGAAATTGGATAATGTGAAAGCTAATGTCAAATGTTGGAACAAGAACATCCATGGTGACATCTTCCAATCCAAAAATAAAACCCAAATGGAACTAAAAGAAATCCAGGAGGAAATTCAAAGGAATGGCTTAACTGAAAATTTGAGGACTCAAGAGAATGTTGTCCTTGCAAACTTTCACAATATTATTTCTAAAGAGGAGACTTTCTAGAGGCAGAGATCCAAATCTCTTTGGTTGAAAGAAGGAGATAAGAATACTAGATTTTTTCATCTTACTATTCTTAAACACAAGGAAATAAACAAAATCCATTCCTTGTTTACAACCAAAGGTAAAATCACCAAAGAAGAAGAAATAAGGGAAGAAATGATGGGGTAATTTGTGACCTTGTTATCTAAAGATCAAAGTCTTAACGTAGAAGACCAGAGGAAATTACTAGTCTCAATTCATTGTAAAATGGATCATTCCTCTAATGTTATCATAAAAGATATCCCCTCGAATACTGAAATCAAGAAGGATTTTTTTTCTTTTGAAGGAGAGAAATCTCCAAGTCCTAATGGGTTTTAGATGTTTTTCTTCCAGCAGTTCTGGAGCATAACTGGGAAAAATGTCTGTTCAGTAGTTAAAAAGTTCTTTGGAACTAAATCTATCCTTAAGGAACTTAATTCAAATTTTATATGTCTCATTCCTAAAAATCCTGTAGCTGATACGGTTGATGGCTTTAGACTAATAAGTCTATGAAACTCCTTATACAATATCATCTCGAAGGTCGTGAATACTAGACTTTTGAGATTATTGCCAAATCTGATCTCTCCTCAAAAGAATGGGTTTGGTCCTGGAAGACAAATCCTAGACTCTATTATGGTGGTGCATGAGAATATTCATTCTCTTCATGCCTCTAAAAAACAAGGATTCTTGATGAAATTGGACTTGTCAAAGGCCTATGGCAGAGTGGATTGGTCTTTTATGTCAAATATCCTTAGCTCTTTTGGCTTTGATAAAGATGTGATAATAATAATAGTGCAATTGGTATCTACGGTGACTTCTTCTATGCTTTTCAATCGGGGATCTTCCATTTTTTTCCACCCCATAAGAGGTTTGAGACAAGGTGATCCAATCTCCCCCATTCTATTTTCTATAATGGTGGAAAGCCTTGGGAGATACGTCAATAGTATGGTTATGACAGGTCAGACTTCTAGTCTCCAACCCTCCTCTGCTTTGCAAAATTTCTCTCATGAACAATTTGTGGATGACACTATCATGATGGGGGAAGCCTCTGTTAAGGAAGCAAGGAGCATGAAAAATGCTTTGAATACTTATACAAATTCTTTTGGTCAATCTATTAACTAGGAGAAGAGTTCTCTTTTCTTCTACAATTCTCCTGAAGAAAGACAAAGGAAGATCTCTACCATTTTGGGATGCAAGATAGGGAATCTTCCATCTACCTATCTGGGTCTCCCTCTATGTCATAAACTAGCTAATTCTTTCTGGAATGGTATCCTTGACCATTTTCACAAAAAGATAGCAGGATGGAAAGGATCTACTCTTAGTCAATCTAGAAAAGTTCAGATTCTAAAATCAACTCTCCAAAATCTTCTAGTCTATGCGCTCAGTCTCTTTAAAATTCCTTAGATGTTTGCGAACTTGATCGAAAAAATTCATAAAACATTTCTCTGGTCTGGAGTTGAAGAGAAGAAGAGGTTAATTCTTGTTGCTTAGGAGGTGGTGTGTAAACCTAATAATTTGGGAGGGCTTGGTATCAGAAGAATAAAAAATACTAATAAGGCTTTGTTGGCTAAACAATGCTAGATAATCTTTGAAGAGGAGAAGGAATGGAATGCCATTATCAAGAGATAATACCATCTAAATTCTTTGGAGGAAATGAAAAGGAACCCTTTGGATATAAAAGGTTCTTTCATTTGGAATAGTATTAGGAAATGAAGGGACTTTATTAGAAAAGGGATAAGGTGGAAGCTGGGAAATGGCAGGAAGATAAACTTCTAGAATGATAAATGGCTGAAGGAAGAAGCTCTTAGTGAGAAGCAGGAATGGATGCCAGCAATTCTAGACTGTAAAGATATAGTTGGAGAAAATGTTTCTTATTACTGGATCAATGAGAAATGAGTGGACCTTAGCTCCTTTGATGAAACCCTCAATTTGGTCAATAAGCATCTTAATCCTTGGTTTGTAAGAGAAAATGAACAAGACTCTTTGATTTGGGGTCCGAAGGCTAATGGAAAAATTTTGGTCTGTTCAGCTTCTGCCCTTCTCTCCTCCAAGGAAGATTACCCTATTAGTTATTAGGTATGGAACAATAGGCTTATACCTAAAATTAACATTTTTTTTGGCTCCTTATTTAGAAAAAAATTCTTATAGTGGACAATCTTTGTAAAAGGGGATTTAGTATGCCTAACAAATGTATTCATTGTTGTTCTGAACCTGAAAATTGTAACCATCTTATGGCTCATTGTACTTATACTTGTAAAGTGTGGAACTCTATTTTCAATTACTTCAATCTGGATTGGGTGAAACCAAATAACTTCCAGGATATGGTTAAACAATGGCATTGCCCCCTTAATGGTAAAGAAGCCAAAAACCTTTGGAGGTTGTTTCTTCCTCACTTTAATTGGAGAATCTAGAAGGAAAGAAATAATAGAATATTCAAAGAAAAAATCTCATCCTATGAAATTGTGGCCAATAGAATTTGCTGAAGTTTGCTAGAAAATTTCAAAGGTTATCTTCCTAGAGACTCCCCCTCTAAGAACACTCAAAGTTTAAATGATATTGTTAATAGGAATAATCAAGAGTAGAAAGACAAGGATTTAAATTTGAGGGAAAACACAAGATGGGCTTCTCCTTTGATTGGATGGGTCAAAGGTAATTTTGATGGGGTAGCTAAAGGGAATCCAGGAAGAGCTAGAGTGGGAGGTATAATAAGAGACTTTGCTGGAAATTGTCTAGGAGCTGTTGTTGCCCCTCTAGGAGTTCAGACTAATCATGTTTCCAAAGTGATGACAACCCTTCAAGTTGTAATGATGGATAAAGAAATGGGTTATTCAATTTTTTGGTTGGAGGGAGACTCTCTAAACATAATAAACTATATTAAGGGTAAAAATGAGGCTTCCTAGACAATTAGCCACATAATTGATAAAATCAAATCTTTAATGCTCCTTTTTAAAGAAAGTCACATAACCCATGTTTTTAGGGAAGGAAATAAGCCAGTGGATGACTTAGCTAATGTGGGGGCTCAAATTGATGTCATCCAATCATTGAGAGGGGAAGTGAATCTCAATATGGAGATTTTATGTCTTATTAGGTACAATAAGATTAACCATATTAAAGGCTCAATTAATAAACATAATTAATGATGAGAAGATCACTTAAGATGAAGTGTCATGATAGCTTTCAGTCGAGGGATGCGAGATTCATGAAGAATATGAATTCACATAGTTTTTGGGTTTTAGCAAGCATTTTGAAACAAAAAAATCATAACAGTCTTGCCTTTTAGTGTTTTGCATTCCATCCTTCTCACTCTTTGAAAGTTAAGAAATCTTCAAGCATCATGGGGGGTGGTCTAAAGAGGGAGGATCCGATGGACTATACAAAGTGGAAACAAAAGAAGAAAGTCTGGAAGAGGCTGAAGAAGGGTGGTGTGACCCAGTATTTGGAGAAGCTTCATGGATGGGACAAAGAAATAAAAAAAAATTTGTAGACGAATGGAAGAAAGGAATGGTGAACATGTGGGGAAAGTCTTTTAACTTGACTATGAGCATAATCTCAGAAATTACAGGCCTTTCCTACGACGATAGGAAGTTTTATAGGGAAAACAAGAGGATTAGGACTCAAGCCTTCAAAATCTTCTTGAAAACTAAATAAGAAGAAGCCCTTTTGTGCAAAGGGATGGGGGATTATGTGGATATCAACAAAATTAAGACTCACTGGGCATACATTTTTACTATGGTGATCAAGTATTTCACCCTGGATGGTCGCTACTCAAAAATTTACAACCTTCATTTTGTTCTTGACAATTATTTTAGGCATAACAAAAAGGTGTTGTTTCCCTTCTATCTTCAGAGCTCATTGAATAATAGTGTCATGGAGCATAAGAAAAAAGTGAGTAACCCAGTGCTTCAGGTAGGGCTTATTCTATTAATTTTTGAATATGCTAGAAATCAAATCATGGAACCCATCCCCAAAAGGGTAAAAGGGAATGCTAAGCAAGTTAATCTGGAAAAAAAAAAAAAAAGAGAACACAAAGAAAAGGGTAAGGACCAAAAAAAGGTGAATCTAGAAAGGCAAGAGGAGAATTAACACCAAACCCTAGATAGTTAGGGTAACGAAGAAGAGATTCAGAAAGAGGAGAAGGAGGATACGCTCGTGAATGAAGAGGAAGCTCAAGAGATAAATGAGGAGGCCCTAGTGAATGATAAAGATGAACAGGTGAGCCAGGATGACACCCAAATAAATGAGGAGGATATACCTATGAATGATGATGATGATGATGAGAATAGGGATAATCAAGCCAGAAATCAAGAGGTGGAAAAAGATGAAGAAGAAAAAGATGGATATGACAAGGAGGATAATAATGAGGAAATGAATGATGGTAAGGACAATGAGGAACATATAGAGTAGCCAAAATTGAAGGCTGGAAATAGTAAAAAGAAAAAATAAAGAATGGACCCTGATTACAAAACTATGGTGGGTTTGATATCGATGATAGAATTCCTAAAAGCAAGGAGGATCATGGGGCCAGCATGAAGAATTGGATTAGTGAGTAAATGAAGACCATGAAACAAAACCTAAATGAGATGAAGGAAGCTATGGAGCCCTTAAAATCCAAGCTAGAAGAAATGGAGAAGGACCTGTTGATTAAGGTTAAAAACAACAACAACAACAACAAGGATATCACTGCTAGAGTCAATGCTCTTGTGGAAGAAAAGCTGAAAGATATGAAAAAGAAAATCAGCCACAATAATCACATGATAAGTATCATTCTCAAGCACAGTAAGGTAGAGCTTCAAGTTTTTGTTCAAAACATAAAAGCGTTATATTCTTACTTGGAGATTATTCTACTGCAAAATACCACAATCACTATAGATGACAAAGCAAGGATCTCGGGCCTAGGGACTAGAACCTAAAGTGGCATTAAAAGGAAAGTTCCAGAGATTCCAAAAGAGATGAAAGCACTGAAGGATTCCATTGAAAAAATTAAGAAATGCAGAAATATGTGGAGGAAGCCTATCAAAGTATGATGTATCTTTTTATCTATTCTAGAAACTTTTCTGGAAGTTGTGCTGGAAACTGTACATTTTTTTGGCAGTTTTTGTATTCTTTTTTTTGGGTTTGAGGTGTTTGTTGGGGTCCTAATTTTTGTTCGTAGTAGTCTTTCTATGTTTATATGGGTTTATGATTCTTATCTCTAGTAATCTATTGTAAAAGGTTTCAGGGTCCTTTCAAAACCTATTTTTACCTTAATAAAAAATAATGAATTAGATCAGTTCTTATATCAACTTTAGCAATAGAGTCAACCCAAATTCAATCCTATGTACAACTTTACAAGACATTATCAATACTATCAGCTATTCAAATTCTTTAGACACAAAGATATTAAGTCTATTTATATCTTTGTTAGTTCAAATTAATTTAACTCCTATGGTTGGGAGACCAGTTGAACAAGAAGCCAAAAACACTAACTTTTCACAAAATCCTTGATGATTAAACAACAATATAAGACATACAATATCTCTACACAAGCATATATAAAATATAAATTTAAATTCCATCAATAATTGCAAAGGACTAACTGAAATTAATTGAACCCTATTACCACAAGTCAAACAGAAAACACTTTTTTTATTGATTTTGAAAAAAAAGTACATTTGAGTCCATGTTGCAGTTGTGATCAAAACTAGAAAAAAAAAATTGTATTCTAACCCCTTTCACATGGTCTTGGAATCCCTATTTGTATAAAGTCCAAGGGATGCATACATGCTTCAAACTGATGTGTCTCTTGATAACTAAGACCTAATCCGAAGATCAACAAGTGGACATTAGTTACAATAAAGGAATGATTATCATCCTTTGGAAAGCAATTAACCAACCAAAAGGAATCATAATAATGGTCACTAACAAATCACTTGTGATTTGTTAGAGACAATTCAAAATAGTGATAACTTATGAAATCCTTCATATCATGTTTGATATAATAATGATTCTGCATTAGTCATCATGATACTTTGACCACATGCTCATCTATATATTTCTTCTTTTGATAATGGATATCATTTTTGGTGTGTCGAAGAGCTTTATCAATGAGAACATAAAAGGTCAACATTTTTTACCACCCTCTGGTATCCTTCATTCCCATGCATACTACTCAATGAATGTCTACATTTCTTTGTCTTTCTTTGTATTTCCTAAAGATCATACTATCCTATCAGCAGCTGGATCCATGTTTCATCTCCTTCGAAACCCTGTCGGCTTGTCATGATGCCTTAATGAATAAAGGTCACTCATCTCTGGATCAAGAGAATACGCCAACCGTCGATCTACATTGAGGTTTAACTGTCGGATGGATCAGTGAAAGAGTATAAAGTAAATAAAAAGATCATGAAAAGATAAGAAATTGCTACATTTATGAATATAAATATGAATATGAAGGCTAAGAGGTATTAGAGTTAGATAATAGCCTAATTTGTGAGATAAAAAAACCATAAAAAATAGAAGTGTAAGAGATACTTCCTTGAGTAATTAGGTATGAAAATTAATCTAAAAGTTAGGGTTTCACTACCACTCTTTTCATATGTTCCAAATAAAGTAGGGAATAGCTATGTTCCACACAAGGCTAACTCTCTTATTCCAACTAGGTAAAGTCCATTGCAGGAAAAAATCTTCAAAAGAATTAGGAAAAACCCAGTAGAAATTCCATCTTTGTAACAAAGCCTCCTAGATTTGTAAAGAATAGGAACAACTGAGAAGGAGATGGGTGGACGGTTCACTCTCCCTGAGGTAGAGACTACATCGGTTAGGATAGTGAAATCCCCTTTTCATAAGCTTATCAATAGTGAGGGTTTTATTTTGGATAAATAGCCAGAAGAAGATCTCAATTTTAGGAATAAGATATTTCATCCATGCTTTTTCCCAAAAAGGAGAATTGTTAGAAGGCTGAAGTTGGATTATATATGCTGAAGAAATAGAGAAAATACCAAAAGGTTACAAACCCCAAATGAAGGTTTCCTCCATATTTTCAATAATCTATTGGGAATATAGAGATTTATTTATATCTTCATTCAGATTCACCCATCAATTCCCTTTGTAGTAATCCCCCACCTTGGATCCAAAAATAAATTTTTATATGTTCATTAAATTCTGCAATCCAGGATCCATACAAAGAGGCTTCTCAAAAATCTAGGAGTCTTCCCAAAACTTGATTCTATGGTTGTTCCCAAGCTTGCATTTTCTCCCTTTAGTTGCTACCTTTTTAGCTTTCATGATACTATTCCATATTTCAGACCCTCCAATGTGACAATCCTCCTGGGTGATTTGTTCAAGAGGTAAATCAGTGAAATATTTTTTTTCCATATTTTGTTCCATTCTTTTTCATCTCCATACATTCTCCATAGTTGTTTATCTAGAAGGGCATCATTCATATGTTTAATGGATTTGACCCCTAAACCACCATGCTTCTTAGGAATACACTTTCTCCCAAGATAACAAGGGTATACATTTTTTCTCTTCAGATCTAGACCAAAGAAAGCACTTCTGAATAATTTCAATCTTACTAGAAAACTTTGAGGGAATTCTAAAGAGACTGAGTGCATAAAATATTAAATTTTTTAAACAGGATTTCACCGAAGTAACTTTCCCCACTTGGGATAAGAAAACACCTTTCAATCCAGCAATTTTTTTGTCAAACTTCTCAATTATCCCCATTAAAAAGGAATTAGGAGGCTTATCCCCAAGGGATAGAGCCAAGTAAACCAAAGGGAAGGAAGCAATGTTACAATCCATATTGGAAATAATTTTTCTTTGTCTCTTCACAAGGGTATTAACAAAAAAGAGACTTCTTTTTCCAATTGATGAGTTGGCCAGTAGCACTAGTATAGGAATTAAGAACACCCTTCATGATTATAGCCTCATGAATAGTAGCCTCACCCATAGCTATTATATCATCCAAAAAATTCTCATGTGAACACACCAAGTTGGCATAGGATGGGTGCAACCCTTTCAAAGACCCATTATTGATCATATGCTAGACAAATCTCCCCAAACTTTTCACCATCAAAGTAAATAAAATAGGAGAGATGGGTTCTCCCTGTCTAACCCCCCTTGAATTTTGAAATAAAGAAGAAGAAGAACCATTAATTAGAATAGAAAAGGAGGCAATACAAATAAGTTGATGAATAATCAGGATAATTCTAGGACCAAACCCAAACTTTACTAGCATTTTCCTCAAGACAACTAGTGAACTTTTTCATATAATTTAGCCAGATCCAACTTTAAAAGAAAGCCCTTCTTATTGGATTTAGAAAGAGAATAAATATTCTCATGAACCAATATTATGGAATCCAAAAAAATTCTTCTAGGGACAAAACCATTTTGTTGGGGAGAAATGATATAAGGAAGAATCTTGAGGAGTCTTATAGTCAACACTTTGGAAAGGATCTTATAAAAAGAATTACACAAACTGATTGTTCTAAACTGGTCAAAGGTATCAACACCCAACTTCTTGGGGATAAGGGATAAGAAGGTGGCATTTATTTCCTTCAATAATCTTCTACAACCTTGTTTTTGAAACAAATATTCAATTGATTAAGTATAGTGATAGACCTCTTAATAGGAATTTGTGGAGAGTTCGCGAATCTGACAATGAGGCAATACTTGACATAATAAGGGTTAGAGCTGATCTAGAAGGTTTACTTGATTAATTTTTGGCTATCTAGAACAATTATTTTACAATATGGTAGAATGGGTTTGATAATTTTGTATATATATTTTGTGAACATTGTAACTTTGCTTTTTTGGAGGTGCTCTATGTACATATTTAGAGGGAAAATTTTGTATGTAAAAACAACAATGATTTGTAATGTGTATATTTAGATGACAATATTTTTATATGTAAATGGATATGAGTTGTCATGTCCGTATTAGATGCCAAATTTTGTATATAAAAGTGGCCATGGGGCTGATTTGAAAATATTGAGAGGACAAATTATGTATATTATAGTGTGTACCATTTGATTATAAATATATATTGATTGTTTTATCATTAAATTTGTAAATCCTAATGTATACCATTGTATTATAAATACATATATAATTTTTTATCATTACATGTATGGATTTTGTATCATACCATTCATGATGTAATAAAATGCAAAAAATATTAATTATGATGTAACAAAGTGAAAAAAATGTTAATTATCTATCATACCTTGGACTATAGGTGGCTACCATTTGTTTTAAAATGAATAGATGTAGTTGCAATCCCAAGTTCATCAATCCTAGGTTTTCTATATCGTCCTTTGTAATTTGGCAACTCAATCTTGATTTATGTCCAAACTTGCACTATGGCTCAGTTCAAAGTTGCAACACTGGGTATATTTCAAACCATTCATCATGGCCTCAAACCATCTATGCTATTAGCTCTAGTTGGCCATTTAAACCCTACAAAAAACATCATTTCACCCATGTCTTTTCTCAAAATTTGGGAACCATGTCGAAATGAAGTGTCCCTAAGGTACACTAAGCACCATTGAGAAGTGATCTTTCGAGGCCCATATCTAAAAGATCGTGCAAGGTATTGGAGAAATATTAGGTGCTACAAGAATGTGCAATGGAGGAATACAATAACCTATCTCATTTTTGAGAGATTCAAATTTATTTTAATTTGGAAACACAATCTCAGTTTATATCAAAACTTACACTATGGCTTAGATGAACGAAAAAAATTATGTATCTTTTAAATAATTTTTCATGGCCTCAAACTATCTATTCCATTAGCTCCAGTTGGCCAGGTAAACCCTAGGAAAAACCTTGTTTCACCCACATAGTTGCTTGAACATTTGCGACCATGCCAGACTGAAGTGTCCCTAAGGTGCACTAAGCACCATTGGGCAGAGATATTTTGAGGCCCATATCTCAGAGCTCGTACAAGGTATCACAAAAATTTCATTTGTTACAAGAACATGTTATGAAGGAATACAATAACCTTTCTCATTTTTTGGATATTCAACTTCATTTTAATTTGGCAACACAATCTTGGTTTATGTCAAAACTGTTAGTAGTGAGTAATACTGAGAGGGGGGTGAATCGGTATTAAAACACTTTAAATTAAACTTAAACCAATTATAGATAAACCATAAGCTTACAAAAATGAAAAGAACATAATAAAATAAAACATAACTCATAACACCATTATTTTTTGTCGAGGAAACCCTACCCAAGGGAAAACCCCGGTGGGGATGGTACCCAAAAGATTGCACTAAAGTATAATGTCCCTATTAGGAGACCTAGACCTGTTAGGAGCTAAGTATTACATAGTATATTTCCTTGTTAAAGGAATAACAACCTTGTTAAAGGTATACAACACCCTGTTAGGGGCCAACTTAGCTTACATCTCTTACAAAAAAACTTATGTTTACAAAGTGTTCTCAGTAATGAACAAAACAAGCATCTGCAATGCTTAGATAGTTCCAGTCATAGCTCTTCAATGACCTCTATCAACCTCTACTCTTGCATCTGCCATTTTGCATACATACATATCCTTCCTTATCTCTTATACTTCATCATATCTTTTCTTTACAAAAAGTCTTCATATATATATATATATATCACCATCAAGTCAGCTCTCTAAATCATTATTACATAGTCGAATCTCAATACAAAATATAATTAATAATGCAAAGACTAATTAAAAAGTTGGCACTCTTACATAAAAAAAATATAGGTTATCCAAAATAATAATCAAACTTATCTTTCCAGGATTCGATGACATACTCCTAGATTCATCACTACTTGTTCAATTACTCTGTTAAGTTGTTTTGTTGTCTATGCATGTCTTCAAATCTCTCTAGATCACTATAATCATCTCCAAAACTAAATCAATCTTAGATGGAGATCATACATATTCCATATTATCTTCCTCTAAGCTCTCCTATCATAAAATGTTGTACTTGACCTTCGCTATCCAAAACAATATCGTTATACTCTATATTTCTGCTTTTGTACTTACTCATTTTGAAGACAGTGTCTCCAAAATAGAACTTCATTCCAAGTGATCAATATACCAGATGTGTTGCCCTAAATGATAGCCCATAAGTGTCTCATACCATACCAAAACTATCACTTGCCAACAAAAACTTGCACTATAGCTCAGTTCAAAGCTGCAACACTAGGTATCTTTCAAACCATTCATTGTGGCCTCAAAACATATATTCCAATAGCTTTGATTTTCTAGGTAAACCCTAGGAAAAACCTTATTTCACCCACAGAGTCACTTGAACATTTGCGACCATGCCAGACCGAAGTGTCCCTAAGGTGCACTAAGTACCATTGGGAAATGATCTTTTGAGGCACATATCTTGGAGCTTGTGTGAGGTATCAAAAAAATATCCATTCTTACATGACCATTTTACAAAGGACTACAATAACCTATCTCATTTTTAGGAAATTCAACTTCATTTTAATTTGGGAAAGCAATCTCAGTTTATGTCAAAACTTGCACTATGGCTCAGCTCAAAGTTGCAACACTAGGTATCTTTCAAACTATTTTTCTTAGCCTCAAACTGTCTATGCCATTACCTTCATTTGGCCAACTAAACCCTAAGAACAACCTCAATTTTTCCATGGAGTCAGTCAAATGTTCGCGACCATGCCAGACTGAAGTGTCTTTAAGGTGCACTAAGAACCATTGGGTAGTGATCTTTTGAGACCCATATCTCAGATCTCATGTGAGGTATCATAAAATTTTTAGTTGTTACAAGAATGTGTTACAAATGCCTACAAAAACCTATCTCATTTTTTGGAGATTCAAATTTATTTTAATTTGGCAACGCAATCTCAGTTTATGTCAATACTTGCACTATGGGTCAGTTCAAAGTTGCAATACTGGGTATCTTTCAAAATTTTGTATATATAAGCACTATCATGGGTTGATTTGTATATATTGAGAGGACAAATTTTGTATATCTTACTGTGTACTACTTGACTATAAATATATAAATGAATTCTAATTCTTTACATTTATAAATTATCTCTCATATTTCTCTATAATGTAATAGTGGTTCATGTAGTGGCTCTCATGTTTCTCTATATTGTAATAATGGTTCATCTAGTGGATCTCATGTTTATCTATGTTTTAATAATGGTTCATGTAGCAGATTTCATGTTTCTCGATGTTATAATAATGGTTCATGTAGTGGATCTCATGTTTCTCTATGTTCCAAGTTTCACTCTCAACCAGGATAAATTCTCCACATTTCACTTGGATACATAGAGTAGTTCAAATACTCTATTTCATGTTTACTGGGTCAAATGCTTTATTGGACAACATTCGTTAATGCACTAAGACACCTAGATTGGGTCAGATGCTCCATAACAAGTTTACTATCTCAAGTATTGAAACCAACTTGTTTTCCCTTCTATTTGGGACACAACACAACTGTGGACACCACTGTCCCACACCCAATTGACCAATTGAGGTTACTTTCTTCATAAACCCCTATTTAGGCTAGTAGCCCTACCTAGGAGGTTTTTCTGACTTTACTTTCAAAAAAATAACCACCAAACCAAAAAAGTATCTTTTTAGATACCCTTTTGGGAGTTGTAAAATATACTTAAAATTAGGTTTTGATCACACAATTATTTAGGTCTACAAATGACTGTCCTATCAGGCCTAGAAGAAGAACTAGGCCACTTTTGCACTATAAGTACTCTTTCTTTGTGTGATCTCTGACAACCAAAATTTGGAAAAGTTCTACCCCACATCAAAACTCACAATTTAATCATTGGATTGGATACAATCTCATAGAAACCTTCACAACCATCAAATCTTCATTCACTAGCAACTAGTCACATATCAAACACCTTGAAATCCCTCTAAATCAAAGCTAATTCATCTGGTGCACGAGCACCATAAATACCAAATAATACAAAGATATCATTTAGGCATGGTTAATGTAATCAAGGCCATATATTAGTTTGAATAATTTCTCTTAAGGAGGGTAATATTTATTGAAGCTGATGAAAAATCAACCCTACAGCTCCCAAGAATCACTTGCATGCAAACGTGTCACAAAAAGATAGAATAAAAATCTATGGAGGCGAGAAATAATAGATCGATGAAAGAGGAAACATCATTTACAAACAATGGTGATAAAAACCTCAATACAATAGCATCCTTGGATAATTAACAATTACAAAGAGATCAAACCTTATAAAGGTGATCAAAACCCTAAAAGGAAAAAACCTAGGTTGCATGATAATAATTAATAAAAGAATTAATTATTATATGCCTAAAGTTTAGCTTAAGTAAACTATAGATAATAAGTGGCTTAGTAATTAAATCAAAATAATTTAATTAATAAGTAAAATAACTTATTAATTTAACACCCCCTTAAGAAATGCTACAGAAATATTTGTCTACAATGTTAGGAATGAAAATGATCCTAGGACCTGAAACATCCAAGATATCCACTAGATTACAAAAAATTTAAAATAAAAAAAAAAAATACTTGGAGAATATTATGTAAAGTGAGACCCATACCACAGTAAATAACACAGAACCATCTTTCAAATGATATATGGAAGTCAAAAAATGGAGCCCAGATGAGAAAGATATAGCTCCCAGAGTGCAAAAAGGAACTCTGAATTTGAATGGTAAAATATCATCAATATGGGAAAATAAGGAAACCAAACCTCTCAAAAAGGATCAGACTCAGAACTAGCTTTCCGATGATATCTCATTTGCCCAAAAATGATACCGTATGCTCAAGTTACGAGCAAAAAACTGAAGACTGGTCCAAAAAAAGAAGAGTCCCAAGAAATCTTGGCTAAATTTAGTGAATCTAAAATAAATATAGCAATTCCACTAAATATGGAAGGACTACAAAAATTTTGGCCAAAATTGGCAGAGGTACCAAGAAAAAAATATTATTTTTGAAAAAAATAATTTCACCGCCTAGAAAAATGTGCCTAGGATAGGGTCGTACATGCAAAAAAAAATTACCTGAGAATGCAAATGTGTCAAAATTGGACATGCCTCATATAAAAATAGAGGTTTTTTGGCCTTTTGAGTGCAACTGTGAGGTTCATTTGAGCCCAAAGTGCTCAAAAAACAAACTCCCCCAGATCCACAAAAATTTGAAATAGAAAACCTCTTGAAAATATAGATCTAAATAACAAGGCCAATTCTCTTATGAAGAGAACATGTGCATGAAGATCTGGAGCTTTGATGCCATATTGGAGCTGATGAAAACTCAACCCTATAGCTCTCAAGAATCACGTACATGCAAACCTGTCACAGAAATAGAGAAGCAAAAACTATTGAGGCCAGAAATAATAGATCGATGAAAGAGGAAACATCATGTGAAAATAGTGGAGATAAAACCCTTAATACAATAGCATCCTTAGATAATTAATAATTACAAAGAGATGAAACCTTATAGAGGTGATCAAAACCCTAAAAGGGAAAAACCTAGGTTGCATGATAATAATTAGTAAAATAATTAATTATTATATGCCTAAATTTTAGCTTAAGTAAACTAGAGATAATAAGTGACTTAATAATTAAATCAAAATGATTTAATTAATAAGTGAAATAAATTATTACTCTAACAATGTTTTTTTAAAATGTGTTGAGGTATGATGAGTATAGGGTGTTAGAAACCCTAGTGAAGATTGGGAACCATTGGAAGTGTAAGTTTGAAGAAGCCCTAGTTTTCTAGGCCTAAAAGTGAGGATTTAGTATTTCAATAGTTAGATGAGTGTGGCATCTCTTATAACCTTGAAAATCCTTTGATTTGAATTATGATACAAGATTGTTTGAGGGTTTGAAGTGTTGGAGGGAAGTATTTTATAGGATTCCTTTGAGATCATAGAAGACCTTTGGTAAGACATGGAAGTTGTAGAACCAAGTTGATGGCATTTAGGGTAACGTAGTGAAGGCATGGAATAAATAAAGACTAAGGGTCTTGAGGGTAGATTGGCTCTCAAAATTCCTAAAAAATTGTTAAAACAACAGTTTCAGGAAATTCATTAAATGAACAACAAAATGGAGTGAAAAAGGATTCCAAATAATGTCAATGGATAGCCAAAATACTACACTGCCATATCCAATATAAATTCAATCTAATACAAGATCTACAACCATAAATGCATTCAGATTTCAAGTTAATTTGTAGAGAAACCGTGTGCTTTTTATTCCTCAAACTTTTGGTCCATACAATGTCAAGACTTTCAACTTCAACAAAAATCTTTCATGGGCATGAAAAACATATTTTTAAACTAATTCCAAACCCAAAAAACCTAATACAACCATCAAAACTACCCTTGGCTTAACTAGCCATTATAATTCAAATTCAAACTTGTTAACTCTTAACCTTGGGGTAGCTATCATACAAAGGTAAGGGATAAGTCATGTTGTAGAATGGACCATGCTACATCATACAAATGCATGGGAGTAAAGCTTATGAAGAAATGTGCCATGCTACATCATAAAAAGGAAATAGTCCTACTATGAAATGGTCATGATCTACATCATACAAAGGCAAGGTAATGGGTCATGCTACATCATACAACAACAATAATCATGTGTTGGAATGGGCATCATATTCTTAATTTAACTTTTAATCTAAGGACAATACAAATCTAATTTCAAAAATGTTTTCCTTATAATATATAAAATTATCATTTAAAAGTATACACCTATAGACACCTAAAAATGGTTTGAGCCTACTGGTCTACGTGTTTTAACATTTTTTGCATTACAATCAAACTGTTGTTTTGTGACCTAATTATTCCTCTATGTGCCGCATATGACATTTATTGTATGGGGACATTGTGTCTTTCATTGATGATTGAACGTTGCAAAATTGTTCAATTATTTACTAACAATTCTACTTTCTCTACCAAATCGATCATTTCCCAAACCATTCCAAACCTTCCTAAACTGATCCTTTTCAATCCTAAATCATTTCCAAACTTTCTTAAACCAATCCTATTCAATCCTAACCATTCCAAACCTTCCTAAGCCGATCCTAAACCATTCCAAACCTTCCTAAACCATTCCAAACCTTCCTAAACCGATCCTAAACCATTCCAAACCTTCCTAAATGAATTCAAATCTATCCTATTCTATTCCTAATCATTTGTAAAATTGTCTAGACCCATTTCTAACCACTCTGGGCCATTGTCCAAGATCACCGATGCCTAATCAACCCAATTTCAAACCAATCGATCAAACCCTAAATTTAATTCAATTAATCTTATCATCATTTCAGGAGCATTATCCAAGATCATTGATGCTTCGTATCCTTTCAATCGACCATTTGATAACACTGTCAAATATCATCGGTCTTATCGCTATCAATCTATCAATTTCAATTCAATAGTGTTGTTCATTATTGTCAATACTATTTATGATTATCATTTCAGGAATATTGTCAAAGATCATCGATGTTTCCCCATTTCAATTTCAATCTTATGACACCATAAAAGTTCATTGGTACTTTTCAATCACTTCCAATTATCATTATCTGGGCGCATTGTCAAAGATCATCAATGCCTCATGATTTTCCTAAACTATTCCTGAACCCTCAAAATTAACCCTAATTCTTATCAATATTATCAAAATCCTTTCAATTTGACATCAACACCTTCAATTCGACCTATAACCCACTAATTTCCCCCTTTGGATGAATAACCCATAATTTATCCTAAGTCCTAATTGAATAAATAAATAAACTTTATTTATTCCCCATTTCCCTAAGTCTCCAATAATTAATTAATTAGTTAATTTCAATTTATGGGATTTTACAATTTCATAAATCTAATTTGATTTTGAAAAATATTTGAGAATATTGAATTATGGATTTGATTAAAGATTCATAATCTCACCTAAATATCATATCTCTTAAGTGAGGATTCTCATCCCTATTAAGGTGCTTCACAAATATTTTCAATATCTCCTCAATATCTCTCCCCCATTTCATGCTTCCAAGCATCTCACAAACCAAAATCTGCATTTATGAAAGGATTTTGTGCAATCTCACAAAATTGTCTCTCATTTTCTATAAAATGGGATGCATTCCTCTCATTCAAGGTTAACCACAAGATTCTTGAGAACTTCAAGAACCACTACCTCCTAGTAATTCTCATTATCAACTCAAGCTTTCAAATTTCTTTGTGTAATTGGTGTTTGTCAAAGAGAAACATATCAACCTCTATGGAGAAGAAAGGAGACCATTAGAACTAAATTTGAAGGGAGTTTGCTTGTCTTATCTTGCATATATTTCAATTCTTGTTTCAAATGGTTTTAATATTAGATTAGTTAGGGTAGCATATTGTTTAGGATTTGTGGTTACCTAGATATGCTTCTAACCCCTTTTCTGGTCATACATTTGGTGAACCTGATGTGAATCATGCATAACTGATGAAATTTTTTGTGTTTTTGTGTCTTTTTCAGGTTCTGGAAGAGCTGCGCAGGTGGTCACTGAAGCTGTGTAGGTGGTCACTGTTTCTGCGTAGGTGGTTAAGTCCTGCGCAGGTGGTACTCAGACCTGTGCACTTAGAGCCTAGAGCTATGCAGGTAGCTTCTTAGCTGCATAGTTGGCCACATGGGATGCTCCTTTAGGGTTTAGGATCATTTCTAGAGGGTTTGGAAGCCATTCTATATTTAGGGCTTCCTCCTCTACTTTTTCTCTATTTTCAAGTTAAATTGAACCCTAATCTATTCAAATGAACCCTAAGTTTGGTTAATGAACTCTAATGTGGTAAATGAACTTCACACTTTCATTTTCAAAGCCTTAAATGAACATGCACATTTGTATTTGGGCTCCTAAAATGAATCTCATCTAATCTAGGGTTTCATGCTATCAAACTTGTTCAAATTTTAAGCAACTTGCAATCTAGCCTAACTAGGGGTGGAAATGGACTATTTCATGCAAATTCAAATTTTTTTATTTATCAATGGGTTTAAAATGAACATGCATATCTAATTTTGGGACTTAAAATGAACTCTAACATAGTTTAGGATCAAATACAGATTTGGTCCTTGAGGTGTTCCTAAACTATTTTCATGCACATGCAAGCTAGTTAGGGTTTCAATTTCACTTCAAATATTTGCAAATCAACTTAAATGACATGATTAATCAACCCTAGCTATGCTTTTGATGTTATTGCATGATTATATGTTGAAAAAGGCTCTATTTTTACAAGTTTTTGGTCATTTTTTAGGCTTCTGATCAATTGCTGCGCATGTGGGTACTATTGTTGTGTAGGTGGTCAGAAGCTACATAGGTGGGAGCCTGTTCCTATGTAGGTGGTTTCCTTGATGTTGCATAGGTGGTCACTGTTCTTGCACAGGTGGTAAAAGTCATATTTTACAATGCTATTTTTGGGTTTCTGCATTCCTATACTTGTTTCTACACTTAGCCTACTAGATTTTGGTGTTACTGATGATTTTTTGCAGTGTGTTGGTAATCGTGGGATGAAGATTGAATCCTAAAAACTACTAATAGTTTCAATGTAGGATGTTTTTTTGAAGACCTTGTGTTTTCCCAAAATCTTGTGCTTTCTTTTTGTAGTTAGAAAACACTTCACTTTGGTGCTTGAAATGAACCTTTTTCTTTCATGTGTCTAATGTGTTTTCTAGATTTTAAAACCCTAAGAATCATATGAGTGTATCCTCTCCCCTTTCCTTTGTGGATCTTGGGTGTAAGAGAAACTCATATCCTTCTTATAGAGTGGCTACGTCCCAAGTGCTTTAGTAGAGCTAGTCAGAGTGGATGCCCAACCGGTGACAGGATAAAGCCAAGCCCATCCAACAGGGATACAAATAGGTCATTGTGATTAATCTCTCAATGGACGAGTGTTGAATGCATTATACCAAGAATAAGATCTCCCTTGGTACCCTTGTGGTGTGTTAAAACATATGGAATGTAACTTATGTAGGCTGGGAGGCCTCCATAACAGAGCTAATATGCCACACATATAATCACCTGAATAGATGCCCTTATTAAACACCATGCTATAGCAGCGAAATTTTTTTTTATCTATTGGCGCGAAAGGTCAGATACCAACTAAGACGCCCCACACTTTTGTGGCTATTAGTCAAGACAAAAATACCTTGGGAAGTGATGTCCCTTGGGAGTTGAAGCTTGGAGTGCCTAAGAAGTGAGTGCACATGTAAGGAGGAGCCCATGCCTCCAAGCTTCTAGGTTGTCCGCTATTAGTAAGCATGGCTGAACTTCAGTTCAAGTGGGGATTCAATAGATACCATCCTTGCTATCCTTAGGAAGTGGTGTGTTTGTTCATTTTACAACATCCATTCTGAATAATGTGTCTTGTGTGGGTGTTCAAAACCTTAATCAAAATGAAGACATCTTAAAAACACTCTCCTTAAGAAAACTTTTTCCAAATCAGTCTTCAAGAACAATCAAATGGTCACAACAAACCTTGTCTTTGAGTAAACATATAGAACCTTGAACTTTTCACTTGGAGCCTTTTGGCATGCTTGATAGCCTTTATATTGCATATTCATGACCTAATCTCCTTGCATTGTGCATTTAAAAAATGCCTTGCATTATAGACCTCATTTTAATCCTCATTATAGTCCTTTTGCATAAGTCATAATCATATCCCTCTTGCATACTTAGCTCATTTCTAGATCCTCCTTAAAAAATTTGCAAACAATTCTAGAAAGTATCCAAATCATGGAACCTCTCTTTATGATTTTGAAAATAGGATCTTGACTTGATCCCCCTTTTTTCCAAATTTCAAACCCCCCCTATCCTTATCAATTTGGTCTTATTCCTCCTTTGTCATGATGGATTTGACCTAAACCTTTTTTATCAAACTTGTCCTTTGTTCCAAAAATCCTATCTTTTCAAGTCAAGATCCTTATTCAACCTCATAAGGTTATGCTCCTAGATTTGTCTCCTTTCAAAATATTAATTGTAAAAGTACAAAAAATCCAAAAACACAGTTGCATAAACCTCATCTTTCATTTGCATAAACCTTAGATTGCATTTTCATAAGTTCCTTGCATTTCCAAAGTTGCATTTCAAACTTTCATTTCCAAAATTTCAAAAATTCCAACAAATTCTTGCATTTTCATATAGTAATCATGCCATTTTTTACAAGGTCTCAAGCATCCAAGGGGCAACAAGATCCTCCTTTACCTATGTTTATGTCACAACCAAAATCAAAATTACCTTTTGATCCAAGACAAGGTATTTCTTATCATGATCAAACTGACCTAATCAACATGCAACAATTGGAAGGAGTGCATCAAACCTTTAATGACCCAAGCCATCTCACCTTCCCTTAAGAGCCTACTTCAAGAAATGACCTATGCAACATGGGGTATCCTTCCAATGCTTCCCCAAACTTTGGCACTATTCAGTGGGGACCTCCCCCAAAATTTGACCCAATCTTTATACCTATGCCACCTGGCCAAGGTAGTGTTCCTCCTACACCTAAGGAGGAATACCAATGAATTTCTCAAATCAATCAAGTCCAGCCTAATCATTTGCAACAACAACCTTGGCCAAACATAGATTGTGGATCTTATCAACCTCCTCCACCACCACTAGATAATCAAGATCAAGGAAATGTCTCAAGTCCCCCCTCGGATTCTGGCGACTCACATGGGACATTTGCTTCCTTCAAGGATTTACCTACAAAGGAAATTTATGAGGCCATTAAGAACAAGAAAATTCAGCAGACATTAACATACCTTATGACTCGAGATACATGATGGTATATCAAAGTGATTTGGAAGACAAATCCTCAACTATTTTTGGAATATAAAACTCCCCCATCATTTACTTTGGAAGAGAACCAAGCCTTAGTGGTGCAGGATAGAGAAAAGTGAGAACAACCCTTCGATGAGTCAGCTATGGAGCTAACACAAAAATGATAGTGAATTAATTTAACTATCGATATACCTCCAAGGGAAAAGTATATACCATTGAATAATCCTTTATTTGAAGAAATAGAACTCCCTCCTCCCGAGATGGTGGATGCTACACAAATCCCTAAAAAGGTTCCTAAATGAACATGGAGGATTGATTTAAATAATCCTTACCAAAAGGATCAAATGAGACATTCACATTTCCTTGGGGCATGCCAGATGTACCCCCTTTTGAAGAAACACGGCCAAGTGGCCCTCCTTTGGTAGCACATACAACATTCCTAGGAAGCACTTCAAATGCAACAACATCTAAAGGACCATTTAATGAACCACCAAGGGTACCCACATTTTATGCATCTAAAGCAACTACTACAACTATACCCAACCAATTGCAAGAAAAAAAGAAGAAGAGTCTCATGGATATTGCACCGATTCCACCTAAGGTGACCCAACAAGAAGATGTCATAGAGCAAGTGCAACAAGCCCAAGAGGCCCAACAAGAACCACTTGTGAATGAAGCACAACCAGTGCAACCTCAATTTGCAGCCCAAGTTAATATGATGTCTCAAACATAACCACCAAAATGTAAGACTACAAATCTTGATGGCATACTTGAACCACTTGGATTTCAACAAGGTCATAACATGCAACAACCGATAGTGCAGGTGGGTTAGGAATCCCACCCAGTCACTCAAACTATGCAAGGTCAAAAGGTGCAAAAAGTGTACCCATGACAACAACAACATACCCAACAATATGTACAATAGTAGCAACATGCTCTGCAACAACAATATGTGCAACAACAATTACATTCTTTACAACAATAGTACATACAACAACAACATGTTTAGCAACCCTATATTCAGCAATGGAAACCATATGTCACACAACAACAAAATATGTCTCAAAAACAACAGCATGTGGTGCAAACTCAACAACAATAGTATGCACCATGATATCAACAAAAAGTTTCCCAATCGTATTATGCAACACAAGATCAGCAATGCAATCTTCCACCATTGAACCAACAACATGTGGAAGATCTTCAACAACATGCCAGACAACATGTGGCATCAGTCCATGACATCTCATCTAAAGCATAAGAATCAGATTGAACCTTGGAATATAGTCAATGTTCAAGGGATTTTTAGGCAGACACATCGCTCTGATACACGTGAAAAGATGTGAAGTCTTCGAAGAATGAAGAAATGCTTCAACAAATCCAACACTTGCAGAAGCAACTGAATGATATGAAATTCAAGGACACAAAGACACTCTACACAAAATGAGACTTGTTTCCTAATACGTTTGATCCAAGCATTTACATGCCTCCTTTTCCCAAGAATTTTGACGTACCTAAGTTCAAGAAATACAAAGGGAAAGGAAATCTGATCAACCACATTCAATAATTTTATATGTCTTGCATCGAGGTTAATTATGATGACACATATCTCATGCAAATCTCCCTCAAAGCCTTGGGGGTCAAGCAATGGAGTGGTACTCTAAATTACCTCAAAATATTAGATCTTGGAAAGAACTAGCTGACAAATTCGTTTCTCATTTTGCGTTCAACATATCAAGTGAGGTTATACCAAATGACTTGTACAAAACCAAACAAAATGTGGGAGAATCCTTTATGACCTTCCTATCACAATCAAGGAATTTGGTGAGTCAATGTCCTTTTAATGTGGCATAAGAACAACAAATTCTATTATTTATCCAAAATGTGGTACCTGAGATGATGTATGAGCTCAAGATTAAACAACCCAATACAATTCAAAAGCTCATGAAAAAGGGAATCAACATTGAAGATGCTCTTATTGAAAAAGGAATATTAAAAATCAACAAGGACAATCAGACTGCGAGCACTTCCAGTGGCAAGACAAAATTTTGGTCTTAGAATAAAAATGTCACAAATGAAGGCGTTGTTGATGCATAGATAGTTAATGTGACACAACAAAAAGTGAGTCTCAAAGGACCCATTACTACCAATATGTAGACAACAACTCAAGCACTGCCTCTAACACTAGCTCTAGCACAACCTCAAGCACAAACGAGCGATAATCGACAGTGTCAACTGCCAAGGAACAAAGATGGACCACAAAGATAGTTCACGCCATTGGGTGAACCACGCCATTCAGTCCTACAATAGTTATTGATAAACAATTAAATTCAATTACCTGAGCTCCATGATCCCCCAGTAATGAAACCCCCTTGGTGGGATGACAACAAATACTATGATTATCATCGAACATAGGGACACAGAACCAATTCCTACTACCAATTAAAACACAAGGTCCAAGACCTTATTGATGAAGGTGTGATTGAGGTTTAACCCACAGTGGGATCTTCCAACACTGTCCACACTATTTTCACAAACTCTTTGGTTGATCATGAAAAGGGGAATGCCTCTACATCGAATTCAAATTCCAAGAACAATGTCAATTATACCCAGAATAGCCATGACTATACCATCAATTGTTTCTCTAAGGCCAATTCGCGTGTGTCCACTCTCACCTTCCAGGATAATAAGGATAGTAACGCTCAATGCGCAGTTGCTACCCATTGTACTAAGATTACTATGCCTAGTGCACCATCCAAACCCAAGGTACCTTCAGATTAAAACCTTGTTGACCAGTTGGGTAAGACCCTTGCCTTGATATTAATCCTTGATTTCCTACACACATCCCCTCAGCACAAGGAAGTCCTTGACAAAGCTTTGAAAGATTCCACTATTTTGATCGACATTGACACTAACCAGTTTCAGGCCATGATGGGGCACTTCTCTGCATCCTAGCATGTCACATTTTCTAAAGATGATGTTCCAAACAACCATCTTGGCCATAATGACCCTCTCCATCTGGAAGTCTTTATCCATAATTCCATGGTCTAGCGAGTCATGATAGACACTAGAGCAGGACTTAACATCTGCACTTTGAAGGTCATTCTTGATCTTGGTTACAATGAGAGTGACATTTATCCTTCTAGGAGAATCACAATAAAGGCCTATGATGACATTGAACATCCCTCCAAGGGATTCATCATACTATCCATTAGAATTGGTTTGGTTACTTAAAACACATTGTTGCAAGTCTTGGATCTATAATTTCCCTATAACATGATCTTAGGATGCCCATGGATCCATGCCATGAAGGCGGTTCCCTCTATGTACCATCAATGTCTGAAGTTCTTTCATGAGGGAGTTGAGATCACCATCCCAAGTGATCCTAACCCTTTCCAATTTTGTGCCAATTTGAGAGAAGGTCCTGCGCAACAGGTTCCTACGAACAACAAATCCACTTCATCCAATTCCTCCAAATATGATGAAGCCACCCTTGAAAAAATGATGATCAAAGGAAAGTTGAAGATTGGAGATAAAGGGTGTGGAGAGTATACCATGGCACAACCTTTTCATATTGGGAAGCTTCCTCTCTCCTTGAAGTCTTATGGAAAACCAAATTTATTGCAAGCACAACCACCCAAAACTATCATGAAGGTTATGCCCTCACCTACGTTCACTCTGTGAGGAGGTTTGCATGAAGAACATGTCTATGACAATGCATCCATCTGGATTTTCCAAGATAAAAAAAAAAAGAACATGAGCCCATTGAGATACCTGTTGAAAGATATGGGCCCAGGTTCACACTCATATAGAAAAAAGGATATGATGGCCACAGTGGTCTTGGAGTACACAAACAAGGAATTGTTGAACCAATTACTGCAAAGGGCCATCCCCTTCATCTAGGAATTGGTTTCAAACAATGAAAAGGCATATGAGGATCCCCATTCTGAGTACACTATTGATTCAAATGAGTGGGAATGGAACACCTATACTTCTATTCCTTATGATCTTGACTATTTCTTCCCTGACCCTACAAACTTGCCTATGGTAGACAAACATGTTAACACAATTCCCCCTCCTCCGGTAAACAATCCTGATCCCTGGTCAAGAATTTTCTAGGATCCCAATCCTAAACCTTCAGTGCATGAAGTCTCTGACTCTAAAGACACTGACATTTACATCTTTTCCTTTACCTCTGGCCCTAAAAAAATCTACACCACTGACAATGACATCCCCCTAGTCCATCCTGAACTTATTGATTGGGACGAGCAAGGACCACCAAGCAAGGATTGCTTCAAGAATGATGAAGCAATAGCATAATTCTTTGAGCTCTGAGAGGGCATGCCATCTAGCAAACACAAAAGAGGATTCTCCATTAACCTTGTTTCTATAGAATATCTAGGGGAGTTGACTCTTTCTTCCAATCACAAAATTGAAAATGATAAAATATAAAAATATAAAAATAAAAAGAATAGGTCCTCTGGTGAAAACTGAAAGGTGCCAATTGACCATGCAAAAGTAAAAACAAATGATGTATTTGAGGGTGAAAACCTCTATGAGGTGCCTGAGGATGGAAGACTAGACATACCCCCTCCAAAGGAGAAGTTGGCATTGCTCTTTGAAATGACCAAGGAGATTAACTTGGAAACACCAAACAACCCCAAGATCATACATTTTGCAACATCACTTTCGCCAGAAGAGAAGGATGAGTTTGTCAAATTCTTCCTTGAGCACTAGATCAATTTTTCCTAGTCATATAGTGACATGCCTGGCCTGGATCCTGAGTTAGTTCTTCACCACCTCCCGCTAAAGCCAGGTGTGAAGCTAGTAAAATAGAAGCTAAGAAAAATGCATCCCCAAATAGCTCTACTGGTAAAAGTAGAATTGAAGAAGTTATTGCATGTGGGATTTATTAGATCTATTGACTATGCAGACTGGATTTCCAATTTGGTTCTTGTTAGCAAGCATGCTAGGGGCATACAGATATGCACTGATTTCCATGATCTAAATAAGGCATGCCCTAAAGATGATTTTCCTCTTCCCAACATCGACATGATTGTTGACATGACTGTAGGCTACAAGATGCTATCACTGATGGATGGCTTCTCTGGTTACAACCAAATTTGGATTTCTCCCGAGGACCAAGCTAAGACATCCTTCACATGTCCTTGGGGAACCTATAACTGGAATCTCATGCCCTTCAGCCTCAAGAATTCCAAAGCTACTTATCAGTGGGAAATGACCACAATATTCCATGACTTTATGCACATCTTAATGGAAGACTATGTTGATGACCCCCTCTGCAAATCTACAACCAAGAAAGATCATTTAAGTATTCTAGCTAGAATATTTGAAAGAATGGAGGGGTATAAGCTCTGCTTGAACCCCAAAAAGTGTGTTTTTGTAGTTGTTTCTAGAAAACTCCTAGGCTATATCATCTCTTAATGAGGTATCAAGGTGGAACTAGAAAAGGTGCAAGCCATTTTAGAAATGCCTCAGCCAAACACTCTAAGGAAGCTGAGAAGTCTACAAGGAAAACTACAGTCTATCCCCCAATTTATTGCACAACTAGCAGATAAATGCTAGTCATTTCAAAATCTATTGCATAAGGGTGTGACTTTCCATTGGAATGACAAATGTTAGCACTCATTCCAACAAATGAAAGATTATTTATTGCATCCACCAATATTGATGCCTCCCATTCTAGGGAAGCCATTTATCTTGTACATTTTTACCATAGAAACTACATTGGGTGTTCTTCTTGCACAACATGATGAACAAGGATGAGAAAGAGCTATATATTACATCAACAGAACTTTGGTTGGATATGAATTAAACTACTCACTCATTGAACGAGCATGTCTTGCTATGGTTTTTTCCACATAGAAGTTAAGACATTACATGCTACACTAGAAAACCATGCTTGTGCCATGAATTGATCCATTAAAGTATCTAGTAGGCAAAGAAGCTCTCATGGGTCACCTAGCCAAATGGGTCATGCTCCTAAGTGAGTTTTCCATAGAGTATGTGGAAAGAAAATCAATAAAAGGCTAGGTGATAGCAGATCAGCTCGCAGAGGCACCAGTTCTTGATGATCACCCGTTACTTTCAAAATTCCTAGATGAGTCCATTTTTGCCTTCACTGAATCTAATGAATGGAAACTCTACTTTGATGGCTCACATACTAGGCATGGATCGGGGGTAGGCATCATTTTTGTCACCCCGCAAGGCGATGTCATTCCAAAATCTTATAGAATCACATTTGCATGTACCAAAAACATCACCGAATATGAAGCACTAGCCATTAGACTTAAAATTTTTATTCAATGGAAAATAGAGCACCTCAAGGTGTATGGTGATTCTCAATTGGTCATTTTCTAGGTCACTGATGACTATGAAACTAAGGATAAAAAGCTAGTACCTTACAAATAGTTGGCCGACTTTCTCAAGGAGCAATTTGTCACAATCAGTTTCCGCCAGCTTCCATGGGTACATAACAAACAAGCAGATGCTATGGCTACTATTGCATCTATGATCGACAAGAAGAATAATGAAGAGAGATGTGAATTTCTCATTGAGAAGCTATTGCTTCTGGCATTCAATATTTCACAATTTGAGCTCATGTGTGACATTGTTGGTCCTGATTCCCCTTAGTATCAAGATGTCTACAATTACCTACACACCCAAATATTACCCCCTGCCTTATCCTAGAACAAGAATCAAGCTCTTATCCGTCAAGCCTCCCGTTATGTCATCATTGGTCATACCGTTTATAGGTGAGCCTATGACCAAACCCTCCTCAGATGCCTTGATTCACAAGAGGCTAAAACTGCTTTACATGAGGTCCACAATGGTATTTGTGGTGGACATTTCAATGGTTTGAGTCTTGCTAAGAAGTTGGTTTGAGCAGGATATTACTAGCCAACCACAGATCAAGATGCTAATAAATTTGCTAAGAAATGTTACAAGTGCTAGATTCACGGTAATTTGATTCATGCTCTGACACAAGATCTACAGCCAGTGGTTTCTCCATGGCCCTTCTCTCAATGGGCATTTGACCTTGTAGGGAAGATCACATGCCTATCTTCTGATGGCCATAAGTACATCATCATGGCCACCGAGTACTTTACCAAATGGGTGGAAGCTATCCCCATGACATACATCACTGACCAACAAGTTTCCAGATTCATCCTGAATTATATCATTTTTCATTATGGAGTTACTCTAGCCATTATTACTGACCATGGTAGTCCATTCCAGAACAAGGATGTTACCCAGCTTTGTGAGAAATTCAAAATCCATCATGGATTTTGTAGCATCTACTACCCACAAGGCAATGGCCAAGCAGAGGCATCTAACAAGATAATCATTACGATCCTGCAAAAGAATGCCAATGATGTTGGCCATGATTGGAACTTACAACTCAACCTATCTATGTGGGCCTACATGACCATCATCCACACCCCCACTGGTGCTACTCCATATTCTCTTGTTTATGGCACTGAGGCCATATCACCCCTTGAGGTTGAAATTCCTTCATTGAGAGTATCCTTATAAGGCATTGTTGATGAGTAACAATATAGAGTTTCTATGATTGCATGAGCTGGAATTGCTTGATGAGTGGTGAAAAATTGCCTTGGTACACTTACAAGATTATCAAAACTATCTAAAATGGAGTTACAGCAAGAAATTCTGAGTTCACCACTTTGAGATTGGAGACTTGGTTCTAAAGATGAATTACCAAACCCAGCCACACAAAGAGAAGGATGGAAAATTTGAACCAAATTGGGAGGGCCCATACATAGTCATAGAATCATATGGGTCTAGAGTGTATCAGCTTACAACACCAGAGGGAGAACCATTGCAAGAGGCACTGAACAATTTTCTAAGAAAAATATCAAAAAGATCAAAAAAGAGAAAAAAAGATAAAAAATCAAAAAGCAAAAAATGGTCGCCTTGATGAAAACCTGGCAAATAGGCATCTTGGAATGAAAAAAGAGAAATCAAGAGAAAAATCTTGTCCAATAGTGAAAACTTGGAAAATAGGCACTTTAGGCAAGTACCATCGTGAAAACCAGGCAAACAAGCACCACGCGTAGTAAGTTGTTGCTCCATTGTCTATCATGATTCCACCTGATATCCTGATGTCCTTTCCTAATCACATCTTTCAGTTTGTATCAACCCTAGTGCCCCTTTATGGCCTGTAACTGGTTGATCTTCTTTGTCTTCCCCTTGGTATACCCAGTCTATCTGTTCTTTTGGCCTCTGTACATAGCCTCTTTGTTGTCTGGGGGTAGATTCCTAGCACTGAGCGTCTTTGAATTTGAATTCAAACTGGGGGAAAGACCTTGAACATGGTTTACCCTTGAGATTCCTTAACTATCCAATTCTAGAGATAACACATTGTAAATATCTTAATGACCTGAAAAAATCCTAAAAAACCAAATAATCAAAAATTCCAAAAAAATCAAATAATGTCCTAAAAAAATTACTAAAAATTACATAATATCCTAAAAAAATTGGTAAAAATTCAAATATGATCCTAATAAAAGACCAAAAAAATCCAAATATTTCAAAAATCCTAAAAAATTGCAAAATCTCTTCAAAAATTTGCAATAAACTTGTACATACTTGTCTTTTTTTTGCGAATCAAACATCACATTTGTCGACATTAGTGGTAGAATCATCAATCTGTGCTTAACAAAATCATATGCGATCTAAATCATTGTGACTCAAAATTCAATCTATTTTGACTGTCCAAATCTTTTGATCTTTGCTATCAATCAATCTGTTGAAGCTATCAATCAATTATCTAATCAATCAATTTGCAAATCTAAGCTACCAATCAATGAATAGTTAACGCAAGTAAAAAAAGATGAAAATGGCTATTGGCTCACATTGTTTTCGTGAGTATTTTTTATTTTATTTTTTTCTCATGTTCCTATGCTACTCGATGGTATTATCTAAACTTATGAGAGTAGCTAAGATGGTTCATGACCAGTTGCTTTCGCTTTAATTTTTTTCTGCCTATTTGATGATCTCATGCAATTTTGGGGCATGTCTACTACATGCTTTCGAGATGGAGAAGATCATCCTCTATCTACATCATGTTTGTTTATGCAAAAAGGATGACCTTTATGCCTTGGCTTTTGTGCCATGATGTGCCACATCTGCTTTTGCAATATCAAAATAAGCTCTAACACAAATTGCACTTTGAAATCCAACATATTTTCTACTAACATTTCTTCATCTAATTTCTACTTTCTACTAACAATTCTTCAGTCAGTCCTTTCAGTCACCTTGGTCTAGCACTCTATTACATAAAAAATAAGTGCATCTAGCATACATGCATTCATAAACTTGAAAACAACAAAAATATGTGTATTTTTGTATTCATTCATTTATACATGAGAAAATTTCAAACATACATTTGATTTTGCATTCATACATTTCAAATGGAAAAAAGACAAAAAATAATTATTGCATTCATAACATATTTTATTGCATAACAAAGGAAATACATTACAATACATAATCATTATCATATAATAGGAACATAAAGCATATACATAAGCATCCATCCTGTGCATCATAAAATAGTTGCATATCATATATCAATGTCTCAAAAAGTATCATAGTACAAAAATAAAGGTGTCTGTATACACTGAGGCCACAGGCTCATAACATATCACATGTCTATCAAAATTGTCCCACTGATAGAGAGGCCCCCTATCAACCCCTTCTCTCTCAGTCCTCCTGATCCTTGTCCTATCTGGAAGATGAAGCTCCCCTTGTGTGATGCCTTTTTTGCCTTGATCTAGGTGGCCCCCTTGGTCCCAGCACTCCCCCGCTGCTCTTTGTCCTACAAGAATGTGACCTGGTGGATGACACTTTGTAACTCGGTCCCCACTTCTCTCGTAGCACATCTCTCTTGTACATGCCCTTCCAATACTGTGAGTCTTCCCTGACATCTAATAAACACACTAAAATTTCACACACACCTACATCTCTGATGGTGCTGATAAACTGGCATGACTCCTCCTTAGCTCTCTATGCCTTGGACCTATCTATATCTCGAGAGGTGAGAAATGTGTCCCTCTCTACTATCAACCTATCCACCTATGTTGTGAGTGCTAACTGGTTGGAAATGTATGCTGTGAGCACTAACCGCTTGATAATCCATGAGGCATGATCTGCAACCCATGTGTCTCTCTCAACTGTCAATCTCTATATTTGGCTCGTAAGGTCAGTGATGCACTGTCTCTGATCCTCACTCCAGCCATCAAGACCCTATGGTGGCTCATCCCTATCCTCATCTATCTGCATTAGCATATCACTGATATCCCTATCCTCATCATCGTCATCCTCATCCTCATCATCATCATCATCATCCTCATTATCATCGTCATCCTCATTTGACTCCTCCTCCTCATCCCCCTCCTCCTCCTCCTTCTCCTTGGTGCTCTTGTCTCTAGGCACCCACACTCTTGGCATCACCACATCCAAATCTGTCAGAGGAATCAGCCTATGCTAAGAAAACCACCTATCATACTCATCTTTGGTCCCTGTGTATGCCACATCTGCATCTTCTCCCCATGGTCTAGGTTGTAACTTTCTGAACTTGGCAAAGGCCACCTAAGGCTTGAGCACTGCACCCCATTTCCTAGCCTTGGCCCTTTACTGAGAAGAAAATGTTGTACCTGTCATCACTCCCTATACCTCTCCAAACTGTCACCTGACTCACTCTGGGAGCTGCATCTCAATCACTATATGACCCATCACAAACCTCCTGATGAGGTACCTCTCATGTCTGCAGTAAGGAAAATGATCTACATCATCATCCCATCTAGGAGAATCTCTATATGGATGCCATGTAAAATCTCTCAGCACATCTATCTCATGTCTAAAGTACAACATCTATCCTAGTGGGACCTGTGCAAGCGCCCCTCAATAGCAGTAAACATATAGCAAATCTAGTAAAACCACTCTCTCAGTAATCAGCCGTAATACAACTATGTGCTCGTACACCCACACATATAGCAATGTGATCCCACTACTGATTGATAATCCTCCTCGGTAAGCCAAATGATGGAGGTGGTAATAGATCATCGCAAGCATGCATGGCCCCAATATGAATACTCTGCCCTCCATGATCATTTGCTCAAGCACTCCCCCCTAGCCAATGCGGAACCCATGACCTCATTTGTTAGGAACGAAGAGGCATGTGATAACTCCATAGATAATAGCAATCAAATGATCATGCTGCCTCGTGACCATCTCCCATCTGATCTCATAATCCCAAATTTTCAGATCATCATCATCACTCTCAAATAGGTGGTACAATGCTGACCTCCCTGTACTAGGATCATACTCGTCCACCTCGCCATGAATCAGAATCTTGAGGATATGCCATACATCCTCTAGAGTCACCATCACCTCCCCTATCGGCAGGTGAAAGGAACTAGTCTCCGAGTGCCATCGCTTGGCTAATGCTGTGGTCAACCCCCAGTTTTCCCTAATCTCAGGCATATACATAATATAGTATAATCCTAGCAAGGCAAGAATCTTCCTCACATGTCTGCTCAACCTATGGCATATGTCTAGACACGCCAGTCTACTCTCTCATGTCTATGGAATTGGTAGCTCCTCATGTGATCTATAAGGAAACTCAGGTGTGGAAATAGCTTCCTACACTAATCTCTAAAGGAAAGTATTGTGCAAATTCATTTAAATCCTTATAATTTCAGATTTGTTAACTACTTTAACAATGATATTTCAGCCATATACCATGAATACAAAAAATAGAGAATGACACAATGATTTACCCTGGGGATAACCTTTCGGTAAAAAACCCTAGCACTCCAAAACCTGCACAATGTATTATCTTCAACACAACGGTTACAACACACTTGCAATGCAAGTTCTTTCTGGAGACAATCAACACTCAAAGACAAATCCTGTAGCACCAGATCATACCAACAATACACTATTTTTTTATCCAAGTCTGTAACCCTAAAAAATGCTTATATCACGCGTTTTCCTTTTTAGGGCAACTTCCAAAGATAGCCGTATTAGGGTTTTACCATTCTCTGAGAAAATAGGAACCCAAAACCCACAATTGTGGAAGAGTGTACAGTACTCAACTTTATCAGTTTCCACATGTCTTGCATATCTTCACATGTCATTGAATCTTCTAGAAATAGCTCTTACATGTCATAGGAATCCATCATAACCATTTCAACCATGATCTCCTTACACACAATTCAAGATGCCGACACATCAAGTGGAGTGACACATCAACATGCCAACTAGATATGTACACTCACACTTAATTACATTATTTGCAAGAAATACTTTTTACAAAACAAATAATAAGAATAGGAATTATCCAAGGTTGAGACACCATATTCCTAACATTCTCCCACTTGTCGAACACCTTGTAAGAGAAATAGGAACATAACAGGAACTAATTTCTATAGGCCAAAAGGCTGATAGACTCCAAACACAATCTGAACTTTGTAGTGGCCGCTGGCTTCATTAATGCATCTGCAACATTCTTCATAGTATCTACCTTCTCCAAATTTACCTTTCCATCTTCCACCATATCTCTCATAAAGTGAAACTGCACATCAATGTGCTTCATTCTGGCATTGAAAGTTGGATTATTCGTGAGGCAAATAGCACTCTGTCTGTCACACCAAATAGTAATATATTTTGCATCAACACCAACATCAGAAAACAATCTCCTAAGCCAAATGGCTTCCTTACAAGCATGAGTAGCAGCCATGTACTTATCTTCTATAGTGGACAAAGCAACCATAGGTTGTCGCTTACTCATCCAACTAATGGCACCACCAAACATAGTGAACACATAAGCACTGGTGGATCTCTTGCTGTTAATATCACCTGCCCAATCTGAATCCACAAACCCATCAATACAAATTGAATGTAGAGATCTAGAAGAGCTACTATGGTAACATATGGAGTAATCTGATGTACCCCTCAAATATCTGAATACTCGCTTAACTACATCCCAATGTACCCATCCAGGGTTAGCCATAAACTGACTCAGGACTCCCACTGCTTGGGCAATGTCT